>VZRN01005177.1:60709-92873 GCA_013397935.1 Dasyornis broadbenti | reverse complement strand
AGATGGAAACGGCCTGGCTCAGAGGTCTATACCCCGTGGAAGATGGACCCCACACCGTAGCAGTTTTGGGGAGACTGCTTGCCTGTGTGGGGACCAGCGTCACTGCAGCAGTGTCGGGCGGGCTGCCGACAGTGAGACCCATGGCTACGCAGAGGAAAAGAGCCTCTCCCAGGGCAGGAGAAGAAGATCTGGGTGATGAACTGACCTAACCCCCCCCCATGCCTTGTTCCCTTGTGCAGCTGCTGGGAAGGAGAGAGGGAGGTGAACAGAGAAACGGTGGCCTTGAAGGGTTTATTTTACTTCTCATTTACTCCTCTGACTCTGTTAGTAATAAATTAGATCACTTTGCAACCTAAGTTAGTCCTGTTTTGCCTATTTGAGTGTGTCTTCTCCCGGGTTTCCTTATCTCAACTCATGAGCCCTGGGTGTGGGTGTGTTAATTTGGGGGTACCTGGCATTTGGCTGGGCTCAAACCATGACAATACTGAAGATCAAATACTAGTCCCTTTCGTCATGTTTTATGTCTTACAAATACTGCTTCTTTACCTATGCTTATGCCACAATATCCCATTATTTTTCACATGTCCACATGTTAAAAATAATGTATATAGAGGAAGCTAGAAGCTTTCATTATTCAGTTCAAATAAAATAGTTGTATGGAGAGTTAATTTTATTATCAGTTTTCCCCCTGAAATATCTAAAAGAAAACATGCAAATATTTGCACATATGATCCTTTCTTCACACAAACAAGCTCTGACCACAATATTTGAATTGTAAAGTTTTAGTGGCTGAGAAGAAAGAAGACCAAAGAAAATGGGGTGGAGGAGAGGGGGAAAGAAAACTGATGGAGATTAAATGAAGAAATTAGCTGTGGGTCTTGTACTAAAAAATTAATAAATGCCAACAACCTCATCAACCAGCCTTTCAAAACCAGTAAATTTTGTAATAAATTGTCCATCCTAGGCATATTTCCATGTAACTTCCTCACATCTCTGTTTCTCAAACCATCAATACATTTATAACATAAGTATGGGTAAGGTCTCAAGCCCAATTCCATCTCTGATTAAAAATTAAGTCAGAGGCCTTTTTGATTATTATTGCTCCTTCCCAACACGTATCACAGAAAATTTTCTTGTAAGAAGCATAACCATTTCTTTCTCAGAAAAAGAAACACTTTGAAAATTGCAATATACTCCTGTAAAGTCTTAAAGATCATAGCTGCCTTTATCAAACACTATTTGGGCCACAGAAGAGTTTTGCCATGAGATAAGCACACAGTGACAGGATGTGTCTAACTCCAAGCCTGGTGGAAGGAAGGTCTGGTTAGCACATCCTAGGTGCACATCAAGACAAAAATTCCACTGTGGTAATCTGTAAAGAAAAAACTGCTCATACTCATATCACCAGTGAGACAAAGATCTCCTTAAGTTATAGGACAGATGGCATCTGGGAGGATTGAAGCCCCCCACCCTGAATATGCCTCTGAGCATACCTGAAACTTGGACTGTAAGTTAAACCACCAAGACAGGGACTTGAGATAAAATAAAGGTGTTACTATTGTCAGTTATCTCAGGCAGAGATGGAGGAAAGCAAAGCTGGAGGAGAAAAAGGTATCATTGATAATGGCAGAATTTATGTGCCACAAGGAAAGCCAACTCAGCAACTGTGCTGAAATCAGCTTGGACTGGGTGAAAGGTAATTCAGGCAAGGGGAGATTGCAGCCACTGGCTCAAAAACCCCACCAACTCAAAAGAAGAAAAAGACTGAATGTTGGAAGCAAGGAAATAATTTAACCAATAGAATAAGAGAACAATGTAACAAATGGGCGTTAATGTCTTTGTCTACTAAAATATATAAATAATGAAAAGGTTTTAATTACTTGAGGATCCCCACTGTTGAGAAGCCTAGGCTGAAGAGGGACCAAGAGGATACTGCTGGATCTACGGGTGATGACTATCTTCTACTTAACCTGTCTCTCTCTCCTCTCCCACTCTCACGCCTCACACTTTTCTATTTCTTTCTATCTCTCTACCTCACATTTACTATTTAATAACATCCCTTTTTCTGACTTTGGGACATGATCTTGTTTGCACCTTAATTTGAGCAGGAGACTCTCTTTCATTAATAATGATGGATGTTAACATGTCCCATAATACAACCTAACAGATATTATGCCCCTCTATCATTAGAGCTGTACTTAGCCACTCTCGTTGTCAAGGTTTCACCCTCGCCAAATGCCAGGCACCAATGACAGCCACTCCCTCACCCTCCCCGGCCACAGCTGGGCAGAGGAGGGAAGCAAAATTAACAAAGAGGTCATGAGTTGAGATACGGACCGGGAGGAAACACTTCAAGGGCAAAACAAGGCTCAACTTAAACTTACAAAGTGAATTTCTTACTAACAGAGACAGAGGAGAATAATGACAAGTAAAATCCTCCTTCCCACCGACAGCGCAGGGAGACAGAGCATAGGGGGTTTGGGTCAGTTCATCACCAAGATCTTCTTCCGCCTCTCAGGGAGAGAAATCCTTCCCCTGTTGTGCCATGGGGTCCTGTTACGAATGGAGACAGGAGCTTAGATAAATCTTTGCCCTTTGCCTAGGCCTTTGGCAGCAGGCAGTAACCTTTATTGGGGTGCCCACACCCCAAGATCCAGTCTCGTTCGCAAGTTCTTTAAGAATGGGCCAATTAGGTCTAATATGACATAAATTATAATTGATTAGACACAAAAATAAACAGACATATGACTTGGGATAAAACTACATACTACACAGGAATAAAAATAAAATAAAGATAAAAAATAAAAAAACTACTAGTAGAGAGAAGGCAGTGCGCAAGAAGGTACCTATTGTTACAGCTAGCAAAGAAATAATATAATGTAGGAAACCAATATATCTTACCAACTCCAATTTGGTGATGGACTATACATTCAAATCCTCTCCCAATCTTCAAAGAAGTTACCAAAGACCTGCATCCAAACCTGGGGAGAAGATCCTTGGATGTTTCCACAGTGTGTGTAGGAGACTTCTGCCTCTGTGATATTTCGTGTGTGTCTTTTATAGGGTAAAAGTGTGTCTTTCAGTCACTTACTTATTCTTTTCATTTCTTTCCACATCTATTTTCCTGCACCAAGATGTTGATTTCTTGGTCAGGATTCAGACTCTTAGGCACCAAGAGATAATCTCTTGCTCGGTCATTGACTTCGGTCATTTACTCAGCCTGGGCTATCATCAGCCTTGTGGGTGAGAGATGGAGGTGGAACACCCTGTCACAGGTCCCTCCGACGGGAGACAGTTGTCCGTAAACTTCTCTGGACCCACACCTCTGATGTGGGTCCAACCTCACAAGCAGCAGTTCTCCCAACACTACCTCAACATGAGTCCCCACATGGGCAAACAATCATCCCAAAACTGCTGCGATGTGGGTGCCATGTTCACTTGGTGCAGTCCTCCAAGGACAGGCTGTTCCAGCCTGGAAGCAGGGGCTTCCACTCTCCATGGGGTCTCCCACTGGAGCACAGCCTCCTCTAGGCATCCACTCGCTTCAGCGTGGACACCTTCCCCACAGGCTACAAGTGGATCTCTGCATACCCCATGGATCCCATGGGCTGCAGGGGCACAGCTACTTCACCATGGTGAAGCATCACCACACCCTGCAAAGGAACTTCAGCTCCAGCACCTGGAACACCTTCTCCCCATCCTTCTCCACTGACCTTGGTGTCTCCATGCTGTTTGCCTCACATGTTCTCACCTCCTCTTCTTCTCCGGTTAGGAAAAACTGTGTGCCCACTTTGTTTTGATTTCGTCTTAAATATGTTATCACAGAGGTGTTACCAACATCTCTAATTGGCCTGGCCTTGGCCAGCAGCATGTCCATCTTCAGAGCCAGCAGGGATTGGCTCTGCTGGACATGGGGGAAACTTCCAGCAGCTTCTTACAGGAGCCATCTTTGTGACCGCCTGTGTTAGTTTTGCTTGCCCCAGTTTTTGCTAGTGGCAGGGGGAGCACACAAAATGGCTCCTGTGAACGTGTCCAGCAGAGCCAATCCCTGATGGCTCTGAAATGATGGACATGCTGCTGGCCAAGGCTGAGCCAGTTAGAGATGTTGGTTACACCTCTGTGAAAACATATTTAAGAAGAGACCAAGGTGGGAGGGGTAGGGGGGCACACACTTCTTTTGGCAGGAGGAGGAGGAGGAGGTGGTGGTGAAAATATGTGAGGGGAAACAACAACAATGCAGACACCAAGGTCAGTGGAGAAGGTTGGGGATTAAAAGCTCCAAACACCAGAGCCAAGAATCTTCTGCAGGCCATAGTAAAAACCATGGTGGAGTGGGATGTCCCCCTGCAGCCCATGGAGTCTACGGGGAATGTTAAAATTCACGCACAGCCTACACTGGAGTGAGTGAATGCCTGGGGGAAGACCAGATTACAGTGGGAGTCTCAGTGGAGAAACAGGATTTACAGACTGGATTAAGTGCCTGCGCTGATGCCTGAGAGAGACTGTGGTTCAGCAAAGAGGAAAAAAGCCTTGCTCCCGAAATGAACGGCCAACTCAGAGGTCTGTAATCCGTGGACAAAAAACTCCATGCTGCAGCAGTTTTGGGGGAAAAACTGTCTGCCTGTGGAGGAAACTCAGGTGGGAGGTTCGGGCAGACTGCCACGTGTTTTGGGACCTGCGGCTAAGCAGGAGAAAAGACTCCTCTCTCCTGAGCAGTGAAGAAACATTTCGGTGATGAACTGACCTACCCCTCCTCCCTTCCCCATGCCTTGTTTCCCTTGTGCAGCTGCTGGGAGGGAGGGAGGGGGGTGAGTGGAGAAACGGTGTCTTTGAAAGTTTTATTTCATTTCTCATTTACTTCTCTGTTTCTGTTACAATAAAAGTTTTGAACCTGTTTTTGCCAGGTGCAACTTTTTCTCCCAGTTTTCCCTATCTCAACTCATGAGCCCTGGGTGTATTAATTTGTGAGTGCCTGGCATTTGGCCAGAGTCAAACCACACCACCACCCCACTACCGAAAACCAGGCCAAGCAAAACGATTATCTAGATCATATGTGTGTCTGCAGCCTACAAATTCTTCAGAATTTCATGTTGTCCCACAGCATTCTCAAATAATTCTCTCACAAGCCTTCCGTGGTTTTGTACTGCAAAAGGTGGGAGGCTGCTGCCTTCGCTTCTTTCTCCTCATTTTCTACCAGTTGGGAAAAAACAGACTCATAAAGTCAATTATTATCAGAAGAGATAGCAATTTCAATTAGCACAGCAATTTTCATATAACAGGGTGTCCCAAGGCACTTGAAAATAATATATTGTAAAATGACTGGGTTATTTTTAGTGTCCTTTTAAACTGTTGTCACCTACTTTACCTGCTTACTTTCCTTCTGCACTCTTCACTTGAAGTATAGATCATGCATAACTCTTTCCAATTAAGTAGTCAGAGCAGGTAGACAGAAAGAGCAGCAGTTTTTAATTCATTAGGTAGACAGAAAGAACAGCAGTTTTTAATTCATTAACTTTTCACCTTTGAAGACCTGTGCTTAAAACTTACTTCATCTCTGTCTGCCCCAGGCCTATGTTGACATATCTGTCTCTTTCTGAGCCTAAGTCATTGTTAAATGCAACCATACACCAAAAGAAAAAAAAAAATAGGAAAAGGGAACAGCAAAACCTTGCACTTCTCACTGATCAAGCTTTTCCGTGCTCTTCCTTTTAATGTCTATTTTAATCTTCCTTTCTTTGGGAGGAGGTAATTGGGAAACTACAAGTGATATTGTATACTGCCTCTTTCTGAACTGACTTCTTTCATTTATCACTAGTATAAGCTACTGGGTGTGTCAGCTTGGGAACATTCTGTAATGACTTTTTCTCTAAATTAGCTCTGAATGATTTCAGGTTCTCTTCATCATGCCAATAATGTTCTTGATCATACTGAATTTCTCCACGTCAAACATTACCAGCGTTTGCTGATCTTTCACCATTAGAGGCTCCTACATTTCTCATCAGGAGCTTCCAGTGGAAAGTGTGGCCTATGTTCTTGACACCATATTTATGCAATCCAAACACAGTGGTTATTTAATTGGCCCTGACAAAGTTGTAAAAGAGCATCCAGAGGACCTGGAGTGTCAAAAAGCTTTATCTTCTGCAAACTCTTTCAGTATGAAATCAATAAACTAATGCAAAATATTATGCGTATGAGTGGTCCAGATATCCAAAATGATCTTTGATGGCTGTTTTCAGCCCTGCTTGTCTGTGGTTCCAACTGGCTGTGGAACTATTGAATTTACATTTACAACTTTCTTTTGAAAAGGAAGAAAAACAAGTCAGTCTTTCTTGTCTTTCTTTTCCATACCTTCATAATTTCACAGTCACTAACAGATCTTTACTCCCAATGCCTTTTAAAGGACAATCCCTATTTTAAAGAGCAGAAACTGAGGCAATGGACTGGTGAATTCCACACTCACACAGACACACACACACACACTTGTAAAAGGCTGTGAAAGTTTTCACATAGGTGGAAGACATTCATTAAACGCTAGAGGTCTATATTGTCTGGTGCAGAAATACTCCCTTTTTTTTTTTTTTTTTTTTTTTGGTGCATCTGTCTGACATCGCTGTGGTACATTACAAATTCCCATTCATCATGATGGCAGCCAAAGAAGGACTAGAGAACCCTGCACTTCTGTTCTTCCTTTGAATAACAAAATACTATATAGACAATGACACTGAAATTGTCTGAGGGGCAAACTCTTTGGTCAAATTGTCTGTTTTGTAACCTGTGTTGGTTGTACCAGAGGTTTAAATGCTTGAAATAGCTCTAACCACCTATGAGATCCTGGCAAAACAGTGGAATTAATAAAGAACTCTGACCAAGCAAATACCCTACTTTAAGGCTTCTCTTGAAACAGATTGCCCATAGATGCAGAAAATCAATGTTCTGCAAATGTTGCAAAGTATTTAACAATGTAAAATAAATTGTAAAAGGACTTTTTCAACTTGAAAGCTCTTGTGTTACAAACTGTGTATTACTCTCAGTGCAGTTCTGTCGAGATTACCTCTATCTGCACCTGATACATATGCAATGTACTGCTGCTTTTCAACTTCGATTATTTCCTTGTCCTTTAAAATTGCAACTGTTTTGAGCCTTTCTTTTATTTCCGTAAAAGGAATCTCTCCGCTTCATTCAATTATGTGTTAGACTGTGAATTTAAACTGGTTGCCTCTTGCAAATTTTGTGGTAGGCAGCTGTTTTCATTAGTTTTACATATATACATATATATCGTAATATTTTTGTGTGTCCTTTCAAATTACTGGCAACACACCTAAATGAATAGTGTCACTGTAAAATATATAGGCATCAAGCCTAGAAAACGTTTATATCCCGTAGTTTCCATACTTTGTGTTGTAAAAAACACAGCAGTTTAAGCATTTGCTATCACATCCTCAGGTCTAGCCAAATAGCAATTTAATGGTCTTTATCCTAGTTATATGAATGAAAGCATCTTTTAGATTCATCAAGCTGCAAAATCTAGCCCATAAAGGCTGTGTAAATGAAAAAACCTGAAGAAACACTCTCCCACCTGAATCTGGTTATCTAGAGGTGTCTGTAAATGTCACATGGTTTCAACATAAAACCAACTATCCAATCATTTGGAGATCACCATCACAAGTAATTTACTTTTCATCCCATTAGCCATCTTAAGTCATGTCAAAATATGCCTGCTATGCATATGTATGGTTACAATTAATGACATTCAGAAAAGACATCTAAATACATTTTCCGGAAGAAAACACAAGGTGAGAGCCTGCAGAATGATCCTGGGACTGAAACAAGTACACTTTACTGTGATGTCTTTTGAACCTGATACCTCATGGAATGCCAAAGGTTCGGAATGCGACTTTCAGAGTGAAAGTCTTTCTAACCCTTCCTTGTGTATTTTAAAAGTGTATTCATCATCTCAAGTATTTTCAGGAAGGACCCTATTGCTTTCAATGTACAACTGCTCTCCATAACCTCTCTTTTGCTGTCTTAAAGAGGGCTTTAAAAGGCACCCTACACTTAAATATTTAACAATGCATTTCATGGAAAGTCTGATACAGATGGCCATGCAGGATAGATCTCATAGGGATGCTTTTCAACATATTACTTCATTTGGAAACTATCATTTTTCTAGACATAGCATTCAAACATGATATCAAGCGTTTCAGGAAGCTCAAAAGGACAGTTTTTCATGTTTTCCAGGCTTCAGATGCTAGTTAGGTTTTCAAATGTAATTTAACCAACTCTACATAGTAGAATAGACCATGTAATTCTACACAATCCTAGCTCAAGCACTTTGTATTACTTCCCCTCACTTGCTGGTTTTGAAACAATTCAGTTGCTGAAGTTCTTCATCCAGAAAGTGCGCTTGATTTCCTGTAATACTTATTCTGGCAAAAACAAGACTTTAGTGTCAAATGATGCAAACTTCACCCTGAATTCTAACAGATTTTCTCTTTCTGTTTGTGTAAATCATCTCATGATATGTTTTCCGTAAGATCTATCCATCACATTTGTACTTGAGTTTTGCAATCACATAAATTAAATATTGGTGTAAATTAATCTGATTTTGTATGAAGCCAAGCAGAAATGAGGAATGTTGACTTTTACAGATTTTTCTGGGGAAGGCACAAAAATATTCCTCAGGTACAAATACAGTAGTAGTAGTAGCTGTGACAAGTGAAAGACAATCTCAAGAAAAAGATGTCAATCTACCCAGGTAAACTCCTGCTTTTTTATTAGAGATCCATTTTGTACAGTGTTATAAAAGTTCCTTACTCTGGTTAGTATAGTTATGAAACTATACTAACTTTGTTTATATATATATATTTTAGTTCACATTAAATACTGCAATGTAAGTGTCAGACAGATTTTACAGGAGATTTTGGTATGGTTCATGCTTAAGTAAAACAAACTAAAAGGCAGCCTGGCCCTGGAAATAAAGACTTTACTTCTTGGAAGCTCAGAGCTGTCCATGAAGGACAAAAGGATACTCCTGCACAACTGAGGTAACAGCAGCATCCTAGCCCCTAACACACCTTTGAAACCAATCATTAGGATCTGGCATCAAAGATAAGTCACTACTGCAAGGCTGATCCCAGGGATAAAAATACAAGCTGCAAGAATACTACAAAAGTACAGTTGCTTTGCAAACTTTTACTGTTGTTAGTAATGAGCAAGATGGGTGCTTGGGTTTAGTCAAATCATGTTGTACCTGAACATTTGACGTAAGAACCCTGTGCAAAATCATGTTTGGGGCACCCCAATATGAATAGAACACCTCATGTGCATGAAGTAAAACTTACTTTGGTAATTTTACACTTTGCATCTGACAATGTCTCCTTCTTTGGCATGGCCAGTTGCAAAACCTCAGCCCAGCACCAAATGTGACATTCATAAATAAGACGACAGATTCTACATTTCATGAGAGAAATAGGATCCAAAATTATTCTGATTTTCTAATTTACTGAGGTAGACTGGCAACTTTTCTGTGCGGCATTTTAGATAAAGAGCTGTTAGTAAAAAGAAGTTGTGTATGGGGAAAAAAAAAATCTGCTTTACTATAATTAGGCTTTTTTATTATTATTTCATTACTAAATGTCTTTCCTTTATCTTGCTTGTAGAAAGTGGAGAAAGACTATTGCCCACATTTTACTGATGGAGACTGAAGGCACAAAGAAAACAACCTCTCAAGAGTGGAAAAAAGGAAGTTTGGAGCAATTCAAGAAGGGTGAATCTGCAGGTTCATGTCCCAGGCTAAGCACTCTAAATCATGAGTTTATTTGAACAATCACAGTCGAGTTGAGTTGAGTTGAGTTGAGTTGAGTTGAGTTGAGTTGAGTTGAGCTGAGTTGAGTTGAGTTGAGTTGAGTTGAAAATCGCCATAATAAGTGTTCTCAAATAAGTTAATAGTGGAAGGTAATATCTAGAGAAGTTCATTTACAGACTCTTCATGGATACTTTCAAAAACAGCCTTAAACAAATAATGGATGATTCTACAAACATCAGGACTACATAAAGACAAAGGTTGGCAAAGCTGCCATTTTTGCAACAGTTCTACATGCTTGAGAACCCAATCAGTTACTTCTGGGAGCCCTGTAGATCATATAAGGCACAAACCAATGAGAGCAAGCTGTTACTAAAGTACGTGTAGAATGAGGAGATGGTAAAATGTTTGAATACAGTGTTGAGGACAAAGTGCAGACTGGTGTTTTGCCTGATGGTGCTAGGCAAAACAGTAATGAGACAGACTGAATAATCCTTCCTCCCCTTCCAATTGCTCTCACCCTAGCCCCTCGTCCTATAAGGGGTGAAAAAAACCAAACAAATGCAAAACCCAGCAGCAACAACAAATAAAGCTCCCCACCAAAAAATCAAACAACCACCCAAAAGCATTCTTTTAGCTTTATTCTGCTCTGTCTCAAATTCTTCTGTTCCCCACCATTAACACACAGCTACAAAGCATCATCACTTCTACAACTGAGAGGCTCTTCAGAGAACAGAGAGGAAATTGATCTGTGTTCAAAGGATTATCATTTCTGTGTTGTGTGTCTCTCAGATGAGATATGAAGAGTTGTACAAGTGAATTCTGTAAAATTCCCCTTTTGTTAGTTTATCTCACCCCCAGAAGCAAATTCAATAGATCTCAGATAATCATCTTAACAAGGCCCAAATCTGTGTCTCCTATACTAATATGAGATAAAAGAATTTTGCTGATAGAATGTGAAATGTTTACCTCTGCAAGCATACATTACAGCTCACAGAGGAATTGGGGCAGCGGGGCAGGAGGAACAGATGTCTATGAAATGATTTGGACTGAAGCAGCTCTGCAAATAAAGCAAATGGTGAACTGCAGAATTCATATCTTTTCAATGGATCACTGAAAATCCCTGTATAAATAGCTCTGATATTCAAGTTCCTATTGAAATTAATAGTTGAACAAATTCTAAACAAATATGAAGCTGCAGAGCTGGAACATGCTTTTTTTATTATTTTATTTTATTTTATTTTTTTCAGCAAATGCAGGCAGCTTTTATGCTAATTTACACTTACAGCAGCAAGAATCTGGACTGCAGAAAAAAAGCCATCCTGTTGTCAAATGCACTGCTTAATAGATGCTGTGAAGAGAAAATAAACTGAACAGCTAGAACTCCCTGCTGCAGCTTATGCTACTATATAAGACTGTCATGAAAGATCTGGCTTGGAAAATAAATAAACGAATAAATGTAAAGGCTTGGAACCAATCCTCAAAACATAAAGGAGTGAATTTCTCTCTCCTTAGAGTTTTTAATAAAAGAGAATAGCAAAAGCTAATGCCCTGCCAGGTATTCACCATGGGGATCTCCCTTTACAGAAATTTAAGAAGGAACTTAATTTTGAATTTATGGGATCATTTTCCTTATCTTCTTTACATGCTTCTTTAATTATACTCTTGCTTGTTCATGTCATTCTCTGTTTCATTACTTAGTACTATGGTCCCCTGCCAGAAGTGCCACAGTGGAGCTATATCACTGTTGTTCATCATTACATTAGCACAAGATGTGTTTAACTTTCCCTTCATGCTTTTTTCTTTCTCTCCTTGTCAAGGCAAAGCCAGAAGCAGTAACAAAGGGGTCCATAGGAAAACTCACTTAGCTTTTTCTACTTGTCATCTCATCAATTAATCAGATTAAGAGATTAAAACGTACCTAATGACAAAGGAGCAAAAAAAAAGCAATATTGCAACAGCAATAATTTCATTTCCTTGATATAAAATATTGTATCTCTTGCAATATTATAATATTGAAAAAGTCATGCAACTAAACCAAATGCTTGTCTATTTACAGAGAAAATTAAGAATGTATTTTGTAGGTTTGAAACTGAATTGAAATGGTAAGAATTGAAATAAATCTGTTAAGAAAAACTGGAAATCCTTACTGAGGATTTTGGTTTTCCTTTTTGGTCTAGAAACATTCTAATGTACTTTTGAAATAACTCTCATTTTCAAAGAACTCTCAGCTGTCTATGCCAATCAGGTTCATAAATAAACATGTGGGTTTTGCAGCACTTATGCTTCATGTTAAAAGTAGTTTATAAAAGAAACAGGGAAAAAAATTATGGATAAATTGTTGTGGACCACATATGCCTGATTTCTATCTTGCATCTTTGTAAATAAGGAACATCTCGAGGAAGTAAAAGATGTTAAGCTGGAATAAAACTCTTCTGGGTGAGAAAATATAGGTGCCAAAGACATATTCAGAAAAGTGTTAGAAAATCACCTAGACTGAAACTGAATCTTTCAAGATTCCTCAGTCAGAACTTATGATGTTTACTTCCTGCTGGAGGTAAAACTTACTGCAGAGATGACATTTTCCTTTGCTTGGGGAGCTGAGGGCAATTTTTTTCTATTTGTCTTCTTCATTGATTATGAAAACAGAGTAAGGAGAGCTACATGTGAAAAGGAGAAAACATCAACCCAGAATAAAGGTCACAAGAAAGAGTCATTGAAAAGTTCATGATCATACATAAGAGGTGAGAAGAGATACATGAATACTTGTCTCCTAACTTATACATAAAAGACATCATTCTTTTCCAAAAGAGAAGACATTCTGGAAAAACATCAGTCTCTGAAGGGATGATGAATTTCATCCAGTTGCTGTCTGGAATAAAGCAAGCTTTAAAAGCAAAGACAGGGAGGGAGAGAATATTTATAACCAGAACTGTCACCAATACCTCCAATTTGTCTGACCTTCCATTTTGCAGAGGAAAACTGTCCGAAAACTTTGGAAATATATGTACAAATGCACAGATGATAGGAAGGTATGTATTATGGGTATGATGTTTTCCAGAAAACCGTACTCAGACATTTAGTTCCATTGGAAAAAACCATTTTGGAACAAACCAGAAACATGAGACAGATCTTAACACATTTTCAAACAGAGAGGACGGAAAAAGCACTTCAGATTACCTTGGGTATTTTGCCCTCTTCATAGACTTTAAAAAGGAGTATCTTCACAATTATAGCTCTCTAATAAAATTAGGCAATTCTCCAGTAGCTTAGTAAGGTTCTCTCCTCCTCCTGCCAGTCTGCTGCGATAACTGTGTGTCTGAAGATCCTAATTTAAGCATGCAGATGTGAGGCAAAGCGACCAACCTGTTTTGTGACCATGAGTTCTGGAACAATGCTTTGCATCCTGCAGCAGAGTTGAGACTATTGTTAATGAGCCAAGCACTTGTGATCTCTGTCATCATGGTGTCAGTGGCATACAGCAGGACCAAGGGCTACATTTTACTGCATAAAACAAACAGATTCAATAGACATTTCTAAAATTTCATGGGTTTGGAACATTCATTACTTGCTGTTTCTATTTTCCAGCTACATCTCTGAGGACAAGGTTAAGAAAATTGTATTATTTAAAGACTATAAACTATAATTGTTTAAATATTCTCTTCACTTTATGTTGCTGTTTGATTTGCTACTACCAAAAAAATGAGATATTCTTGGAGGTCCTCCAGGATGAAAAACTACAAAATGAAAATGATCACACTATTATTTTAATTATTGTGATAAAGAGACTTAGAAAGCAAACATTTTAACATAAAACCATTTCAGTCTGCAGACTTACTAAGCATGAAATGGAAGTTAAACAACGTGTTCTGGATAGATGCAAAATTAAGTTCATAAAACAAATTATTTCAGTGACCTTTCTTGTATTTCAGAAGAGCGCAATTACTTTCTAATGTTAGAGATATGGACAGGTATTTGAGAATCAAGTACCTTCATCCTACTGACAAATAGATAAAGAAGCAAGTTCATAGGCAAACGATTGAGTTAATATTTGTTTCTTTCTGATTTTAAAAATTTTGCATTGATTCATAATACAAAGAACCTACAGAATACCTTTTGCTGTGACATATCACTGTGATTCCTCTGAAGTCAACAGAAGTGCACCAGTTGAGAGCCTGGTGTACTGTATGCAGTCTTGTACAATTGCATGGCAACTATAATTGATGTTGCAGTGATGTGAAGAATTAATAAAACACAAATTGGAAGACATGTTAATTTGTATTCACTTTTATCCTTCAGAAGACTTGTATAATCTTTGCTAATAATTTGGTGAAGCAACACAGACAATTGCATCTTTAATATGCTTTTTTTCTCTTTTAATGTGTTGACCCATGAAATCTATCATTATTACCATGACCAGGACATGAAATTTGCAACATTTTTTTTTCTCTCATTAACACAGATTGTAAGAGAATATAGATTTTCACTTGCCTGAATACCTTTCTAAACAAAAATATCCTTGAAGTTATTTGTTCTTCCTGTTATGGACAGCTGCTTTTCCCAAATATTTTAATAATTAGCCAGATGTTCCAGGTCATTCTAAATGTCATAGACTAGAAAGCAAGGTCTTTAAACTCTGCTTCTTGCTCCAAATATTATTTTTAATGTTTTTATTTCATCTTTCAATATACAAATTCACTAATTCAAAATTTGTCACTCCTACTATGACAAGTTCTGTAAAGGTTTTAATTAATACAGGGTATGTAATTACAGTAGCCTCCCTCTGATTGTCAGTTTTGGAGTTCAGTGCAGATTACTTTAGCTGCAGGTAATAGGTTAAATTAGTCCCTGCTGTGTACTAAACTGCAGTAGCAAAACTGCTATTGCTTTCTGAGTCAATTAACTTGCTTTTGGTCTACTTGTTTTAACATTTCACTGCAGCATAAATCTAACGCAGATACACTTCAACATATAAAATGGAAGCAGTGCAGAAAGTAACTGAGTTCTTTTCCTCTCAAGTATAATTGAACTGTTTTAACACACAAGAAAGCAAGAGGTTTCCCATCAAAATAAATTGAATTGATTTTAAACTGGAAAAAAACCCAAAACCAAAAACACCCTCCACCTTCCCAAAAATAGAGACACTGAAAGAAAGCAGAGTTAGGGTAACTAACAGTTCCTATTACAGGAAATTAGGGAAAAACCTGCAAGCAGTCATTGATTGGCTGGAATTGACTAGACCAGAATCTTTAAACAGGCATGTAGGAAGTTGCAGAAACTCCTCTATATGCAGACACGAAGAAGTCCTTAATACTATATTCCCCTTTGCCTGCAGTAGGTAAAGAATTGCATCAGAATTCAATTATACACATAGTACCGCTCTGGAAATTCTTATAAATATATAGAAAATATGTCCCACCTTTTTATCAGGTTTTGAATATCATTAATTCCTGTGCCAATGAATTCCAGAGATTAATATAAGCACTAATTTCAATGTAATTAAAAGTGAGAAATAAAAAAACATTCCAGAAATTGTGTGCTTCATATGTTTAGTTTCAAATGTTCCTCTCTTAAATGGTACTTGCTCTTCCACTAAAAATTGCAACTATGAAGCCAGAGATGGTAAATTTTGTCTAGAAAGAGAAATCTAGCAATATGCAGAGAAGAGATAGACATGTCTCCTAGCACTGAATATTCCATCTGGATTAAAGACTCAATTTACTCTTTCGAAGTAAAGAGCAAAATTTCCTTTGTTACCTTTGAAGTCAGACTTTTTGTATTGTAATTTCAAAGATCCATGAATTGTAGTAGTTGGACTCCTGTCTCTGTGGTGGAACCTTTTAAAAGCAGAACTGGTCAACAAACCCAACAACCATCTCCTGATTTATGCTGGAAAATTTCCAAAATATTTCTTAGACTAGACCATACCTAGGGAAAGTCTTGGCCATATTTAATTCCATGATGTCAGGTCTGACACTTTTTTACTTCTGATCTTGCCAGTAACTTGGGAAAAACAGATTTTTGAACCTGTATATTTAGTACAGCAACTGTTTTTGCAGTTTAAAGGAAGTTTTGGAGATGTATCTTTTTTACTGTTTCTTTCTAAGTACTTAAAGAAATCACCCTGAGCTCTCGAAATTAAACCATTCTTCCCAGATTATCATCACCTGAAAGAAATTTGCAGACCAAGAGCCTCACATCAGTGATTCCTTTTGTAAGTTCATTTTATATCTTTCTACAAGTATGCCGACTAGGAAAGGAAGGTCAGAGAAGTCATACCCTCACTGATAAACAAGGCTGGCAAAGTGGTGGCAACAGATGAGAAGGCTGGGATACTCAGCAACTTTTTGCCTCTGTCCTCACTATAACATCTCTTCCCTTATCACTCAAGTGGATGGATTGTAAAACATGCACAGGGGACCAAAGTCTCTCTGACAAGGGAGAGAAGATCAGAGATTCATGGCCACCTGAGGAACATGAATATAAGACATGCATCACATGTGTAGAGTTTTCTAAGCTCTGGAAAAATACAGAAAACCATCAATATATTTAATGCGTATTTCCTGTAAAAAAATTGCTAAAATATCGAAAATTTGCTAAAGTATCCAGTATATTGACAACATCTACAGATCTTTGTGTTTTATTACTATTTTATTCCAAAACAAAAGTTGGAATAAAAAGTAGTTTAATGATCTCGATAGTTTTTTGCTTGAATAAAATGAAGTACTAATTAAGGTCAATGCTATGAAATTTCTTCAGGTTAGGAAACACCAGAAATTTATCACTTACTAGTAGTTGTTAAATTTTGTCCAGGAAAGTAAACCAGGCAGAGAGTGAGCCAATTGTGAGACCTCAGATGGAAAACATAGTTATTCCCAGCTCTGTGTAGTACTTAAGGTCAGACAGGCTATCTCATCTTAAATATACTGTTTACAGGCTGCTTTTCCAAGAAATCAGTGTCTCCTTTCTATCCCTACCAGAGCCAAATAAATTTTGAAATTGCACCTGAGCAATTTCTACACTGTCCTTGACCCAGATAGTCAAAAGGGTTCTAGGATTACTGCAACATCTGAAAAAAACCTGCAACTTATGCTCATAATTTGCTCCACTTTTACTCTTTCTTATGTAAATATTACTAAAACCAGTAGGTAGTATCTTTTTAATCAAATAAACTTCAGACTCTACTGTCAAAAGGAAAAATAAAGCACTCGGAAAAACAAGATCCTAAATATAAAAATATTCCTGAATGCTTAAGCCCTTGAAAGGAGAGAGCACTCTAGACTTCAGTTATGTGTAGTCTTCTTCTGAAATGTTGTCTTTTACAGCCACTGTAAGGAATTTCTCTTTACATAATCAAATCAGGTATTTTTCATAATGCCACATTAAAAATATGCTTACTGTTTATATAAACACATATATACTGTTTATGTAAATGGTTTATATGCACTTTTATTTTTATACATACTTTCAAATTTTGTAATTATAAATGTATTCTATTTTTTTGCCATCTTGTAAACCAGGTCTCAGACTTCTGAGCAGTCAACACCAAAATTATTTACCTTACTTAGTTGCAAAATTAGCAACTCCATTCCCAAAGCCTTCTTAAATGAGCTGATATCAGCAGGAAAATCAGAAAGGGGTTAGTTTGGGTGGAGGATTTTTCATATCAACAGAATAAACTGATGAATTATCCACTAATCCTGCTTATCTATTGAAGAGCTGGGCAGTAAGTCACTAAAGAAAAATAACAAAAATTAGTCTATAGAGAAAATACAGCAGTGATTTACTGACATTACAATATTCCAGACATTCTGGATAACATTTTATCCTATTGTATCTTCCAGATGTATGTCACAATACTTTTCAGATGGATAAGTTTTCTTCCAGCTGCAGCTATGTCATGTTCTCTCCTGAGAATCTGAGAATATCTGATACTTGCAACTGATATTAAACTTCAAAATGTTACCTTGCAACAACAACAAAAGAGAACAGATCTTTTGGAATCTGAGGAAAGTTCTTGGGCTGAGATTTGGGAAATTTTAGTCAACAAAGTACCCCAGTGTATAATAAAGGATGAGAAATGAGTAGGAGAGAGTCTTTAAAATTTCCATTCTTCAGTTAATTCTTAACAAAATCTTTTCTTTCTCTCTTTGCTACTTTTTCAGATAGCTGCTTTCTTCTGTACTTTTCAATGGAAATTCACTTGGCATACCTTTTATATTTTAAGGAAGCAAGAGATACAGAGAAAAGCCACTTTCTAGGAGGAATTTTGTTTTGCACAATGGGACTCACAGTATTTCTGAATTGCAGTAAGAAAAAGACTGTTAAGAAGGTTTTATAACTTTCCAAGATAACACATCATAAAATTTTACATCTCTTCTGATGTAGGTAAACCTGAGATGATAGAGCATTGGATGAACCTCTGGTAAGGGCACAACATGCTCAACTGATCTGCTATTCATTGTGAGGCCCAATGGCACCAGGGTTGAGTTTTTGTAGAATTTTCTTAGAAATTCAACTTTTCTATTTTCATCAAAATGATGTTTACATGGGAACATTTTGCTTCATTTTATAACAAAGACATTCTACTGGCATCACCAGCAGTGCCACGGGGGTGCCACCTGAAGACCCTTCCTTAATGATTATCCAGCCAAGCTTATCCCACATCAAGGTGTGCAGACCTGAAGGCAAAGCAATGTGTGCAATACAGCATGTCACTGTGCAGAACGCTGCAGACCAACATCTGCTGAGCTGGACCACTGATGCTTGAAGGTACAACAGACTTCCACTTAGGACCACTTAATATCAAGTTGTGTAAAGAGGGTATACTCCACTTAGAAGAGCCCACCCAAACATTTGTATTCCTTGTGTAAGTATAAGAATTTCAGGCTCAGCATTATCCCCAGGATCTCCAACCCATTCCTGAAGATATTGAAAGGATGACAAATATTGAGCTTCTTCAAAAATAGGCTAGCCCGGAGTTTAAAAAATAATCTCAGACTTGTATGTCTGAGAAAATTTTGCACAAAGCAGGACTTTGGGGAGAGCTGGAGAGAAAATGAGTCCTCTCCCAATGACACCTCTAAAGTTTATTGGCTGTTAAGGATCTCAAAAGAAAATCTACAATGCAAAGACACAAGAAATGCCATGAAAATTTATGATTTAAATTTTTTAAGATAAAAGAAAAGCTTATCATTATCAGGATAATCCTAACAGACAAGTATCTTTAGTTGTTAAATAAAGGCAAAGACATGGATTGATCACTGCTATCCTAATATACAACTGCCTCCTTTATGTCTCTTTTCTACCTGAGTTGCCTGTCCATGCTAGATTTGGAAAAGGCAAAATAATTTCCCCTGCTAGCTGCTGCACAATCTGTCAAAAGATAAACCTTGTAATGCCCTTAAATGTTTACTACAAAAAAAAAAAAAATAAAAAAAAGTTAAAATTAAATTTACACATACTTAAAAAAAGGAAAAAAATCTACCTTTTTACATGCGGCAAATTTGTACACGGTACAAAGCCACCAGGGTTGCACCCTGCTGGCATTGAATGTCACCTTTAAGACAGAAAAAAATAAGATTTTAGAGAGGTTTATAAAGTTCCATTGGGAATGGCCCAGTCTACCTCCACCTTCCTTCTGCTGTCCCATTTAGGAAGAAATATAATCTCTTTGGACAATCATGAATGTATTTTTGTTTTCTGTTTTCCACAAGTAGACTGTGTCTACTTTATGATGCTACAGTGTCCAATCAGCAGTTTCTATCAACTGAACTCTAGAGCAAGGACAATGATGTAAATGAAAGTTTGGCTTGCTGTATTTGTTTTTAGCTGGCAATGTCTAACAATGTTTGACAAAGACATGGGAAGACAACAGATGAAATCTTGTTGTCACCACAGAGAAAGCACAGCAGAATCACAACTAGTAATCTCTGTGTAATAGCAAGATATAGGAAGAAATTTGAATGAGTTTTATATTCTGATCTGGCTAGTAAAATGCAAAACAAAAGAAAGCATCCGTGGTATCTTCTTACCAGAAGCAGTAAAATGAAAAAAAGTCTTTCCAGACTCCACTTTCATAACCGAATTTTTGCAACAAATAATGTGTGCAGAGCCAGCTACATCTGTTCTAAACTAAATACCACCTAAACAAGGCCTAGAATTCAAGCAAAGCATTTCAATAAACTATTGAAAAGTGAGTATTCTCCATGTCAAACCTTGTATTTGTCTGTCCAGGCTCTGTTTCTTAGCAGTGGCTATTATGAGCCTTTTTGCTAGTTCGGTAATACTAGCTCTGTCTCATATTTTCCTTAAGCAGTGGTGCCTTTTAGTTTTAAATATAATTCACTGGAGGATTCAAAGGAAAATGTGGGATGTATGTATACATATTGCCTAGTTTTAGACGACAAATAATGGAGAAATATATGTTAGAGTAAAATTTCTATAAATCAAAAACTCTTTCATTTTCTATGGTCATGTAAAAGGTAGCACTGTTTGAATCCATAATTCAGATGCCATAATCTCTTAGAGGATATCACTGACCTTCTCTGCAAACTTCTGTCACATAGGAAACAGTTCTGAAGGGATCACATTAAATCACACTGCAATGGTGACAGCCAGTTACTTGCAGATAATTTAGCCCACTTTAACAAGTACTTAACCATGAATTGTACTTTTCCATATTATTATTCTTCACATATTAATGTAGCAAAGCTGGCATATCTGTGCATTATATGTGTGTAAAAATCTATGCAAAATGCAAACCTCCAACATATTTCACATGTTTCATTGTGTGTAATCTCCCAGGAGAACTATTAGAATTCTCTTACAGAGATTTAGATACACATTTTCAATCAGTAGTGAACAGAATGAACTAATGTTTCCGTAGAGTATCTTAGATCAGTATTTTTACAGGCATGCCTTTGACATATTTGGGAAGAAAAGATTCCTTTTAAAATAGTAATTGTCAATAAATAATGTAAAAATCACTTAGCCAGCTACCACTCTAAAATTATTTATTCTTTTTCAGTAGTGAATTTTAGCATTGGAATGAGAATGGAAAGTGGCACTGGATCTAAATAGACAATAAGGACTGAGAGAGGTGGAAAAGTAATACTAAAAAATTGCCACTAAAAAAGGCTAGTTACCCCAGTTTGGACATTTAGAATACAATATATACTATAAAAAGAATTCCTGCCTATCTAAACATTGTGTAATTGATCATCTCTGACAAAGGATGGAAGAAAACAAGAAGAGCACAGGAAATCAGAATGTCTATTGTTTCCTTTTCTTACTCAAAAAACATTTTGTGAAGCTGTGCCTGCACGTAAGCAATAGTCCACGTGTAGAGAGATGCCTCTAACATCTGAAATTTTATTTTATAGCTACAACTGAATCACAGCTGCCAGGGGTTTCCGTGGTACGGGATGGGTAACTTTCTTATAGTTTTTCGTAGTTATACAGGTTATTCTCCTTTCACAGAATCACAGAAAGAGTCAGGTTGGAAAAGACCACAATGGGTCACCTGGTACAACCTCCCTGCTCCAGCAGGATCATTCCAGAGCACATGGCACAGAATTGTGTCCAGACAGTTCCAGAATATCTCCAGTGAGGGAGATTCCACAACCTCGCTGGACTATCTGTTCCAGTGCTCAGTCACTTTGCAGTAAAAGGTGGAACTTCTTGTGCGTCAGTTTTTCCTGTTGCCTCTTGTCCTGTTGTGGGGTACCACTGAGCAGAGCGTGGTCCATGATGTGACACCTCCCTTCAGATAACCACATTGATGAGATCTCCTCTCTCTCATCTCTTCTCCAGCCTGCACAGATCTAGCTCCATCAGTCTTTCCTCACAAGAGAGATGCTCCTGTCTCTTAATAATTTTCTTTGTCCTTCACTGGACCTGCTCCAGAGCTTCATATCTCTGTTGCACTGAGAAGCCCAGAACTGAACAGAGTACTCAACTACTACTCTACTTTGCAGAACTACTTTTTATTGCTCCTCACTAAATCCCCATTGGTTTTCTTATTTAACTGAGAAAATTATATTTTATTTTGTAAATTAACGTGGAATAAAAAGGGAGTCAAACAATGCATTTTTATTTGTCTCTGGTTTTATCATCTTTTACAGATACATGGTCTTTCACATTGTCATATTTACCAAAAAAGAACAGAAGAAACTCAAAATATTTAGGAACTTCCTGGGAAAAGTACATGAATCTCCTTTTTATCTATTTTGATTCCTAAGAAAAATAAACACACAGTTATTTTTAGAATCATTTAGAATCTGTGAATCATTCTGGACTATAACAACCAGAAATTCCTATGGAAATAGGTCACTTCACCTTTATTTTTCTTTTTTTTTTTTTTAAACAAAATATCCCTTTGTGATAATGAGACAAATAAAATATCTCTTTACCTGTCAATGCAGAACATGGTGTGGAAACATAAGTATTGAAATATTGCACACTGTGGAAGACAAAAGTTTTATTTTAAAAATGTTATATGGCTGTGGTGTGACTAGTTCTTCTGGGCTTGAAGACAAGATTTTTTATGCATTTAGGCATTATAGATTCAGGTGATTTGAATTGCAGTTAGTCTTAACTTAATTTTCATGTTTCCTTAGCATATTTTTGGAGAAAGCTGGGCTGCCAATTTTAATGTTTCTCAAGTAATCATTTGCTGACTGAAGCTGGGTTCAACCAACGATGCAAGGTTCAAGGAAATCTCAAGGATAACTGATTTTCATCCTGCTCGTTAAACAGCTTTACAGAGAAATGAGGACCATTGAACCAATACGATTACTAAAGCTGCGGGGGGGAAAATGGAAGACCATTAAGAAAATGCAGAATGAAAAAAGTAAATGCCACTCATATGGCAGCTAAAACAGATTTTCTTTCAAAACAAGGTTTTTTAATTGATTTTTGGAATCCTTTGAAAAGTTTCTCTGTTGCTCTCTAATTCATTTTCGCATAGTTTAAGCAAAAGGTGAATTAAATTTTGTCTTTGATGTCATTCACTGTAGTTAAATAAGCATCATTCACCACAATAATTTTGTAGAGCACTTGATGCTTTAAGAATACATAAAACAGAGGAAAAAGAGCCCTTAAATATATTAAAAAAAAAAAAAAAAAATTAATTCCCTTGTCATTTGAAAGATATTATCAAAGGAGCTTCTACAATAGAAGACTGAAAATGATATAGGCAAAAACTGTTTTCAGAATAAACTTTTCACATTTACCTAGTACTTTCCACATATACAATCTGTTGTGCATATAAGGTTTATCCCACAGCAACTTGAAGCAGATATTGGTGCTTTATAAGAAAATTGTGATGGTAACCTCTTTAGTCTGCTTTGTCTTAAGAATGGGTTGTAGCAAAGAGGTGGAAGAAAATACTGAGATTAAGAAAAAGGATGGGTTCTTATCAATAGCTTTAGGCAAATTTATACTGGCTGACTGACTGACTACACTGAAATTGTTAGGCCAAAGGACCTACATAACCGAGATTTTCTGAACATCTCAGTATCTATCACTATATCCAGGCTTTTAGTATAGTTCTGCTCATGTTCAGAGTCTCATAAAGTTTTATCAAGAAAAGCATACAGCCTCAGCACAATTCCAATTTAAGTACCTAGATCTTAATACAGTTGCTGGGGAGGTCCTGGCATCTCTGAAAAGGATTCACAAGTATCAGAAAACTGAGCCACTTTATTTCCGTGTAACACAGATGACAAAGCAGGCTTATTTCTTTTCTACAGATACAACAACATCTATATCACTATCTTTTTTTGGTGTTTCATTTCTTCCGCATACTATTTGTGTTTCATTTTTATTGAGTTATGAGTCCTTCAGCATATATTTATGTTGCAGGTAGAAATATTCCCATTTTGTAAATATTCTTATTGCGTAGTAAAGACTGGGAGCAAGCCTTTCTCATTATCATTTTATATTTTCATTAATGTTTGAAGACTAACCACTACTCACAAATAAAATGCAAAATAGCAGAGGATTCCCACCAGCATCTCTTCAGGATAATCAATTCTTCTGTGGATTTCTAATGGCAAGTGAATTGCATGAGAACAGACTTTTTTTCCAACAAGGCTGTAAAACTAGGTTGTGTTATTAAAACTTGATGTTTATTATAAACAAACAAAAAATTTTCTCCATTACTTGAAATTCACAGTATGACAACTGCAAAAACAACCTCCTTCTTATTTTATTTACGAAGTTTATCTACCCATAGTAACCAGAAAAATGTATTTGTCTGTGACAAACTGTGATTGTCAAGGATGTTTGACTTATATGAAATAATCTTTGGCACAGCTCAAATCCCTAGAAATAGTCAATTTAAACAAATAAACATCTAAATAACTTTAAAAAAAAAAAAAAAACAAGCTAGAATAAAGTCCTGCTGTGTTACATTTCTCTTAATAGTTGTTTCCTAATGGACTCAAAGACTGTTTGACAGGACAGTCTCTATATTCTGATGATGTCAAAATGTCAAATGAAAATCCATCTCTTTTAGCAGGAAAGTAATACATTTTCAAAAATGCAACATAGTAGCTGGCATTCTGCCTGGTATGCAGAGAGCTGAGAGAAAATCCTTTGTTGTCCTAACACGGAATTAGTATTTACACAGTCTAATCCTGCAGAGGGGAGGGATAACAAACAAAACAAACTGATATACCTGTGTTCTTAATCAGTAAAATATCGTACTTTTTCCTCCCTAATAATGCTTCAAAACAGCCTGATTAAACTGGATATTATTATTCTTCATTAACTCTAAATTGCCATTCTAAAGTTTGACACCTTGAAATAAAAAAGGCTCCTGATGATTTATTTTATTTTTTCTCACCATCCCTAACCAGGAAACTTTTGAAAACTAAAAGACATCAAGAAAAATATGAAACAGAACTTCCTCATGTTGTTAGTGTATTTCATTCAAACAAGGTGTGAATATTAACATTTCTTTTTATGTTCTCCAGATCCTTAAAACAGGAGCCTGTATCAAAACTTGGGCAAATCAGTGCCAATCTACTGCAATTTTGATACATATAATTTTGTATTCTAGAATACAAGTCAAAACTACTCTCATTTACATTGCAACTATTGTATTTGTTGCACTGAAGCACGCAGGAGTTTATTTTGCGGTTTGAAATAGAATAAACAACTTTTTATTTTAAATTTAGTGTAGGCTGCTAGCTAAATCGAATGGAAAAAAGGGTTTGTGTCTCTTTCGTGGAAAACACTTTTTCTTTCAGAGTGAGCAGTACTAGGAGCTATCTAGGTTGATATATTTCCTTTACCAAAATAGAATCACAGAGTCACAGAACAGGCAAAGTTGGAAAAGATCACGGTAGGCCATCAGGTCCAACCTCCTTGCTCCAATAGGGTCATCCTAGAACACATTGCACAGGATTGCATTCAGGTTCTGGAATATCTCCAGTGAGAGAGACTCCACACCCTTTCTGGACAATCTGTACAAGTGCTCAGGCACTGCATTGTAAAGAAGTTCCTTATGTTCAGGTGGAAATTCCTGTCCTTCAGTTTCTGCCTGTGCCTCTTGTGCTTTTGCTTGGCACCGCCAAACAGAACCTGCCCAATCCTCTGACAATGTCGCTTCAGGCACTTTAGATATTGATAAGGTCCCATCTCAGTAATCTCTTCTGGATGCTTAACAGGCCCAACTTTCTCAGCGTCTCCTTGCATAAGGGATGCTCCAGTCCCTTAGTCTAAATTCACAGACCTCTGCCAGACCTGCTCCAGGAGTTCCAAGTCTTTTGTACTGAGGAGCCCAGAACTGGACTCAGCACTCTAGATGTGTGTCACCAGAGCTGAGTGAAAAGGCTGGGCCATCTCCATTGACCTGCTGGCAGTGTCCTTCCTAATACACCCCAGGATACCATTGTCGTTCTTGGCCACAGGGCACTGTTGGCTCATGGACAGTTCGTTGTCCACCAGGACCCCCAAGTCCTTCTCTGCAGAGCTGCTTTCCCGCAGGTCAATCCTCAGCCTGTCCTTGTGCCTGGGATTGTTACCTGGGTTGTCCCCAGGTACAGGACCGTTCACTCGCCTTTGTTAAAATTTTGCTAGTTCTTCTCTGCCCATATCTCCAAACTGTTGAGACCCTTCTGAAGCGCTGCACCTCTCTGGGGTATCGGCTGCTTCTCCCAGCTTTGGGAGTTAACTTGCTGAGGAGGCACCTGCACCTTCATCCAAGTTGTTGATGAAGAAGGTAAATAATACTGGCCCAGTGTTGACCTTTGGGGAACACCACTATTGACAGGCCTCCAACTAGACCCTGTGCCACGAGTTAGAATCTTCTGGAATATGCCATTCAGCCAGTTCTCAATTCACCTCTTTGTTCACTCATCCAGTCCACACTTCCTGAGTTTGCGCGGGACGAAATTGTGAGACAGTGTTTAAGCCTTGCTGAAGTCAAGGTAGACAACATCCACTGCTTCCCCTTCATCCATCCAGGTGGTTGTCTCACTGTAGAAGGCAATCAGGTTGGTGGAGCGTTTTACCTTTAGTGAATCCATGCTGACCACTCCTGACAACCTTCTCACCCACAGGGATGAGAAAGCCTCCAGAACGAGGCACTCCATCACCTTTCTGGGGATTGACTGACTGATTGTTCCCTGTGTCTTCCTTGCCGTTTTTGAATGCAGGGGTGGTGTTTGCTCTCTTGCAGTCCTCAGGCACCTCTCTTGATGGCCAAAACCTTTCAAAGATATTATGAGTTGTCTAGCTATGGTTTCATGCAGCATTCTCAGCATTCATGGATGCTGAGAATCAGGGCCCATGGACTTGAGGATGTCAAGTTTTCCCAGGCATTCTCTAATGCCTTGGTCAAACCTCCTTGACTAAGGGAAAGTTTTGCTTCCAACATTTCTTCACCCTTTACAAAAATAATAATGATCCATCTAGGATTTGATAATGATCATGTACCTATCATAAAAGATTCTACAAGATATCTGTCTCAAAAAAATATTTGCAATTAATAATAGACATAAAAGACATTCATTTTCCTCTCACCCCAATTCTAAAACCTTTGTTCTCAAAACCAGCCAAGTTACATGTTAAAAAGTTAAAAAAGCATAAAAAAAATAATTTTTCTGTGAGTTAAGGTTATTAAAATCCCCCTGCACTGATTTTTTTTGTCAGTGCTCCCAGTTTAACTTTGCTCCTGTTCTCTACAATGTAACCTGTGTATTTTTCTGCTTTAAACTATTTTATCTTTACTGAAAGAGGCAAGGGATGGGGAATGGTGACAGACTTGACAACCTCTCTGTTTCTTCAGAAAGCGTCTCTGTATTTTTTTTGATTGGGTCACATATGTCAGCTACCTTTGTGACTTGGTGGACATGGCTGTTATGTGCTCTGCAGTTTCTCCACATTTCTACAGAAATGCTCCAAAATAAATACTCACAACTTATCATGATATGTGGGAATTCCTGAAAATTGTCCCTTTATCTTTCAATTCTGTATTATCAGGAGATAGTTGATCACCATGCAGCTTGGAGACATACACTTTATTTGTTACCATTTCTGTTTAATTTTCCTGTTTGAGGTTGTTTGGTTTGCTCCTCTAGATGCATCTCTTGTGGTTCCAGAGGGTCCAACACTACACAGATGCCACCAAAATTAAATCATTTAAAGAGCTTCATGTACCAAGCCAATACCAAGAAAACTGAACCTGTTTTTTGGATGTTGAGTGTTTTTTAATTAACTATAAGTCTTATTGTGCTCTCCTTTTTGTTTTTTTACCAGAACTCTCACTAGAGACAGAAAGGAATTTTCTTATGGAGCTATGACAGCATTGTGTCTTTAATCATCCTGGAAAAAAAAATAAAAAAGGAAAGCAGGTTTCTTTGCCAGAGATTGTAACTTCAAATACAAATATGCTTGTTGTAGAATCCAGTAAGAGTTTTACCTCACAAAAGAGAGTGGGATTTAGTGCTATAAGCAGCAAAGAGCTTTGTAAATAAAATAAAATAGTAGGGTTTTTCTATTGCCCAGGGAAACTATTTGGTTTTGTATTGTATAAGGACAGAATTTATTAGCAAAATCCCTAGGTTCAAACAGAGATGTTCTGAATCATCTTTATGGTAACAGAGATAACAGCTGTTTCAGTATCCTAATCCTTTAGCTTATATATATATCTTCTGAACTATTTTTACTTTCCAGAGTAATTTTCATATTGTGGTTCAGTTGAACAATGTTTCAACGTTACATGAAACCACAGAGAATTTCATTAGTCCTATTACTTCTGAGTATCATTTTGAGATATTCAAGAACTGTCTGGATGCAATTCTGGGCCATGAGCTTTAGGATGACCCTACTTGAGCTGGGACGCTGGATTAGACAACCCCCTTATTGACCTATGTCTGTCCCAACCTTAAACCTCAGGCTTCCAAGCTAAAGAGCATGTTGTTTTGTAAATTATTCCACTGATGGAAATAATGTAGATCTATAAAACAGTTTCTCAGAAGTTATTAAATCATAACATCTTATTGGATAAAAAGAAGTAGACTGAATTTGCCTAACTAGGTTCACAAACATCAATTCTCTTATTTCCTTTATAAACTAAGAAGCATTTAAGGAAAAATAATTGTTCAGAGTATTCTAATTTTACATATATTACTGTGAGGGCAAACCAGTTATATGACAGGAATTTCAAGTCACTGGAAAGAAAGTTTTGCAAAAACATCCAAGCCCTTTTCTCTGGCTGACATAACTCTTGATTAACAGTACTTATTTTCCCTAAGGCTCAATTAAGTCTTCCAGTTTAGGACCTAAAGATATTATTTTAAACAGTTACTGGAAGCTAGCCATTTATTCAATGTAGTTCTTTCCCCTCTATACCATGAACTAAAACCACAAAATCCATTATATCATGTGAGTTGACACTTGAGAGAGGCTTTCTTGTTCTTTAAAATAATTCCAAGCTTCTCCTTTGCACAGGATTTGCCTCTACCAATTTCCCCATCAGCAATCAAAAGGATCATGGAGATTCAGCCCCAAGTCACGAATACCTGATGCAGATTGCAGACAGCATTTCAGTACTTTATTAAGGCAACTCATAAAAGTTTCATTTTATGGTCCGTAGGTAGCTGACTAATTTTCTTATATGATTGTCTGCTCTGCCCACACAGCACGGAGCACACATAAATGTACAGAGTATTTTTTAGATAACTCTCTCAATAGAATTTCCTTCCAACATAGTCTAGTAACATCTTTTGCTTATACTACAAATCTTCCTCTATCCTATTGTGAGGTGGTTGTAACCATATTGTTACCATTTTCAGATTTTGTTTATCTTTATGTAGAATTTAGTCTTCTTTGACAACCTTCAATTTTCTGCCATGTACATTCTGTACATTCAACCACATATGTCTAATTCTATATTGAATAGGTGCAGTTTAAAAACTAGCAAAAACTTTTTCTTGTTTTGTTGTCAGACTTGTACCCTGAAGATTTGCTTTGTCACCTTTTTCTCTCCACACACTGGTATCAAAAGACTAAATAATTTGATGTAAGTATAGACAAATCTTGTTCCCCACATGAATATAGTCATAATGAAAATCACATGTACCCAAGGAGTATGTACAGATTCTTATATTTCTGATTCTCGCTGTAATGCAGCTTGCTTGAATTCTGCAAAGGTATATTTTTCTTGAATTTTTCCAAAAGGTTCTTTTTCTTTCATATCTATTAACATTTTTTTAAATGTTTTTCAGTAAATTCTTCTATTTTGCATATGATTAACAGTTTTTAGGAGAGCATACTCCCTTTCTTTCTTTTCAGAGGCCTATTTTGATGGACAAAAAAGTGCCTGGATATGATATATGCTGGATTCTTTACAATTTGCTCCTCTAAATCAGGTACGAACACAAAAATATTTCCATTTCAATCATTTAATTTTGTCCTTTTTTATTTCAAAGTAGTTGGGAATTTCAGAGTTGCCAGTGGGTGTCATTACTGTCAGTGGACACTGTTACCTTAGAAAGAGTCGTTCTCCCCCTCACAGTAAAAGAGATTCTATCAGTTCATGCAAACAATAGCTCAGAACTGTAATTCCTAATGCCAAAGCACAGTGGCTGCCAATTGCAGCGCTGCCAGTATGCCAGCTTACGAATGGTCATTGATCAGCTTCCTTCTATTACTCCAGAATATGTTTTTGATACCACTTGACTCGATTCACCTAGATATGCTTAGCCCCAAAGCTCAATTCACCAACAGATTGACCGCTCAAGTATTTGCATTTCTTAAGGGACAGTGTCACACAGCATTACTCATACTGAAAATCAAGTACCATATGCACTTGCAATCACTAATGCACTTACACTCTTTAAACTGTATCACACTTAAATCCAATTTTTCCTTATATGTATTTTTTGTTTCCCAAAAGATATCATCATTTAATCTTATCAGCTATCAGCCTTCTACTGCGTCCAGCATGTACTATCTATCTAGTTAATTAACTCATCTAAGCATGCTCTGAGGCTCTAACCCTTATTAATAGCCTGTATTTGAAGGCCTTATCTACACATTCCCTAACCTTTACACCCTCACATCCTCCTGCACTCTTCATGGCTAATGTACCTCAGACCACAGGTACCCTGTTTCGATTAACCCAGGTTCAGCTCCCTGCGGTAGTCATTGCCTCACATAGGCATTGCTCAATCATTCATATCGAGAGCAGCTCAGCTTTTGCAGACCCACGCTTCACCTGCTGCTACTAGGCAGTAGCTGAGGTAAATTTCCTGCTTTCTGAATCTGCCTGGACCACAAAATTAACATACTGCCATTTGATAAAGGTTGGCATGATTCAAATGCACAGGAGTGCATGAAGCCCCATCCTTTCCTTTTCCCCATTCCTGACCCCCAATTTCATCAGGTCAACAGCAATTCCAAGAAAGTCAGTCCCTTGACAGGTACAGCAGAGGAGCTAATAGGAGAAGATAGTCTGTCTCACTTCTCTGATCATAGTCAACTAATAGGAAATCTTATTCCCAATGTCTGTTCCTACCCACAGACGAGTAGGCAAGCAGGAGAAAATGCAACAGTCTCTCCTGTGAATGTGTGGTTCCTAGGCTCAGGCACAGCAAAGAAAACTCCTGTCTAATGAACTGGACACCACTACAAAATCAGACATTTAAACTTGGAAAACAGTCCACAGTTCCCACAAATTTTCAAAATAAGGATCAACTGCAGCCAATGGAAAAGATGGTGTCTTAATATGAAATATATTCCACTGGTTGCATGGATCTTGTACCTCTCCTTCCATTAACTCTTAGTGAAACTTTATCCTTTTTATGCTAATACACTTTCAAATGCATAGTGTATCCAGAATGATTTTCTATCTTCAAAGGCTATTACTCAAAAAAAAAAAAAAAAAAAAAAAGATAACCCAACATACATTTTACAAAATTTAACCGATCTAGGTAATAGAAATCGCTTTTTTAAAGTAATTTCCCTTTTATCTTGAAACCTTCTGCTACTATAGACAGGCTTGCAATATATATAAAGAACAAGAAATTGTATCAGTCATGGTAGAATGCTTTTGTCTTGCTTTTTAGAGCAATGGTAAATAATTTAGCGCTTACAAGTCTCCTGTTGTTGTAAATACATTTATTTATTTTTTTATTTAGATTTATTTTTCATTTATGCAAATAAAGATGCCAGTCATGTTCCATTTATGTTGCCATTAAGAAACCTTAAGCCAGTTTCCAGTGTCTTGAATTAAAAAGAGCTACCTGTCATATTTTGAATCTCACTTGACAGCTGTAAAAATTGCCAGATTACATAGGAGATGTTGCTGAAGAAATTCGCACACAAATCTCGCATCTGTTGTTTTACTACTATCTAATTTTTTGTTTAGATGTCACAATTAGATAATACATTAAATATTCATCAATTCTGCTTAAAATTAATGTCAGAAGAAGTCCAGAAAAAAGAAGGCTATCCAGTATCTTATATTTAGTGTCTCATCTGCACATCTCTGCAGCTGTCAGGAGTACTTTTTAATCCTTACTGCTGTCATATGCCATTGATTAAAAGATGGGCTAGAGGCCACTGCTCAGGCACGGATGCAGAAACTGACAGTTCAGTAAGCAAGTAATGCAATTTCAAAGTTCTTGATATGTCATCTTAGAAGTAACTTTTCCATTACAAGCACTTACTAATAATTTGATGGCTTAGTTAAAAGTGTTAATATGGATTTTTGGGTTAATTCCTTTTTTCAATAAAAACTTGCTTTCTGACAATTATTTTCCAAAAAACTTTCTTCAAAATGCAAGCTCTGCTGGAATGTAGTCATACTGTGTGTTTTACACCTTCCACTAATTTGGGAAATATGGA
>VZRN01005177.1:50535-60621 GCA_013397935.1 Dasyornis broadbenti | reverse complement strand
TTTTTTTTTTTTTTTGATAAAGTTGATGTATTGATATAAATTTCAAAACTTTATTGTTTTGAATCTTATATTTGAAGGAGGTCACTGCAGTGGTCAGCCAGAAAAACACAGAAGTTCATGCAATATTATGTTTGACAAGCCCTTCTGTCACTGCAGTCATGGCATTATGTCAAAGGGTAGATGATAATACAATTTGAATTTCAAGTCATTAAAATTAACATTAAGAGAATTTTTAATAATCCATGATTAATAAAGTCTGAACAATTCAGAATCTAGGTTATTTTTTGCACTTTATGCATGTAAGAAACAGGGTTCTTTTAATATAAGTCATTTGAAGTTCTAAAAGCTGAACAATGAAGTGATAATGTGTGTTCTTTAAAGGCTGCCATCGTCATAATAATGTAACAACTGTCCTATTTAGAAATTATTTACCTTTGGCAGAAATATTTTACTTGATATTTCATTGCTTTCCTTCTTTTCTGGAACAATTGCTTTGTTTTGTTCATTTTTTAACACTAGGGTTTTCTATCTGTATACAATAAACCACATTTTTCCCTAGAATATTTTTCCTGATTACATTTCTCTTAAGCAGTCAAGCCTGAACGCTGTTATTAAGAGACATGGGAAAGTAAAGCTAACAGATATCTCAGGTGGGAAGTTTTTGCCTTCTTTACACTGCTTTTTTTATTTACAGGTTGGCCCAGGTCTCAGAGCAGTAGAGCAGCATTATCAGTAATTCTCTGACACAAATATATGCACAATCACAACAAAGACCAGACAAATGGTAGCGTGACACCAATATTTGCTGTGCTAAGAAACACAACCAGACTCAGTAGACTGGTCTCTCTTGGAATACCACTCTGTGTTACTGAAAGTAGAATATATTTAACATTTTTTCACTAGTGTTGAGATTATCAGTGAGGAGCATATTCTAAAGTAAATTTAGACACCGTGAACTCCCATACGTCATTAGTAGGAAGTAGGGAGCCTCTCTCTCTTTGCAGATCATCCATGTCTCAGTAAGTGTTCATTAGACCCTTATTGTTGCCAAATCTACAAATATTTTTATGCACTATTTAGCTTGTAAACACAGTAAGAGCTCAGTTCTTTCACTAGATGACTAACCTTGTTGAAAAGGAGAATTACTTGAAGAAATCATTAAGGCATTGAATCTTGCCAAACAATGCGAGTAGAGCGCTGTAAAAGGAAGGAGAAATTACCTGGGATTTTATCACATAAAGATCTTTTTGCATCTGTAAATGCAAAAGATACACTTGTTTGTAAAGATGTTTTGTTGGATCTTTAAAATCCATACACACTGGAGTTTGGATTCACAGCAGTCTTTCTTGAATCATGTTAGCATGATTAAAAAATAAAAGGCAAAACTAGAACTGAATATGTGCTTAACTTTAAACATAAATCCTACTTATTTCAGTCAAATCAATAATCTACTGATATTAGCCTGAATGCACATTCTGTGCTTAATGACTCAGAGCCTGAGGGAAAATACAGACAAGGGTTTAATTGGCTTCCAACTAAGCTCTACATTTAATTTTTTCTTGACTTCATGGCAGTGCTACAAAAGGTTATGTCTTCATCCCATCTCATTTAGTACCCTGAGGTCAACAGGAGCTAGCTACATAAAAGTACAGGAAAATATTTTAACAGAATGTGAGTACTGTAATAACCAAATACTGTGTAAAATCCCGAAGCATAAGCTTCTACTTTCTGTCCTTTAATAAAATCATAGGATAGTTTGGGTTGAAAGGTCATCTATTCCAAACCCTCTGCAAGGGAGGGATGAATTGAGGTTACTTAGAGCCCCAGCCTACCTGACCTTGAATGTTCCAGCTATGAGGTTCCATCAGCTATCTGAACAGCCTGTGCAACATTCACCATCCTCATCATAAAACATTTCTTCCTCAAACCTTCTTCTGAACCTCCCCTCTTTATATGTAAAGCCTTGTAGTGTTGCAACAGGCCCTATAAAATATTCTCTTCCCATCTTTTTGACAAGTCCCCTTTTGATATTGAAAGGCTATAAAAAGATGTTCTCAATCCTCCTATTCTCTCAGTTTATCCTCACAGAGAATGTGTTCCAGGCCTCTGATTATTTTTGTGCCTGTCCTCTGGACTGTCTGCACAAGATCTGTGTCTTTCCTGAACTGGGGGAGTCATTGTTTGCTCAAGTCCAGTTTTACATCCAACAGTGTCCCCAAGTCCTTCTCAGGGCTGCTCTCAATCCCTTCAATCCCCAGCCTGTTTTGGTTGCAGGGGTAGCCCCAATCCATGTGTAGGACCTACACTGGTTTTGTTGGACCCCATGAAATTCCCAGGGGCTACTACTCAAGCTTATCCAAGACCCTCTGGATGGCATCCCATCTTTCAAGAGTGTCAACTGCACCACTGAGCTTGGTGTCATCTGAGAACTTGCTGAGGGTTCACTCAATCCCTTCATGTGTGTCATTGATTAAGAGATTAAACAGAACTGGTCTAATATAATTTTGCATCACCTACAATTCCAGGTATATATGCAGATGAAGCCTTACTTACTGTGAAAAAAAGTTAGGGCAGAAATTCTGACCTACCCATTTTAAATAATTTATTCTTCCTGTACGTTTATCATGGCTCTTCTATTACTTAACACTATGTTTTCTAGGGTAATCAATTGTACAAATAGATACATTATAAAAAGTATTTTAATGCCTAAATAGACACCTGTAACTGTAACAGGTCTGCATTTGTAATCAGACCATTTTTATCATTCTTGAGGTTTTTTGAATTTTCTCTAGACTACCTCCCTGTTGTTTTTCCCAAAGTTGATTCAGAACACTCCTAAAAATGTATTGACATTTACCCATCCACTGAAATTCCTCTTGCCCCATAAAATCAGCTTTGATAAAGATGCTTACATTTTGCATTATACAGAATACAGATAGGTTTGCCAAAGGAAACTCTCTATTTGCCTTCATATTTGTTTATCACTGGCAAGGCCTTTGGATATTCACTGTGCTGGAGTTATCCACAGCTTAGAGAGTGGTTGGGTAGTATGGTAATATTCACCTTCTTACCTACATAGCACCCAAATTCCTTCATCTGGAGCAATTTTCCAAAGCAATCTGCTGTTTGACCACCAGAAACCTGGTAGCTGACTCAAACATGCGGATTTCACAGCCTCTTAAATATCATGTGAGCTCTGTCTTTAGAGGTGGCTGACTCCTGTGGCAATCCAATTTACACAGGCTGGTGACATGGTCTGCAAGTCCAGGATCTTCTTGAGCTTTAGCCTCACATCTTCACGGAATACCTCCAGGATTACCATAAAGTCAAAGATTCAGCAGTTTTGCCTTTATGTAACATGTCTGTTCGTGGAGCCTCAAATACTGGAAAGCAGCATGCCCTATCAAAAGGTATTTATCTCCTTAAGTGATATGATCTCCTGGGTTGCAGATAGAATTTCAGTCTCTTAAGGTTCAGATCCCAATTGAAATTAAAACAAACTTGCAAATCTCAAAACTCTTCACAATGTACAGCCCAACTGTCCACCTAGTTCTCTCTTCTTTCCTCTCTTTTCTCCTTTCATCTAACGCTTCTTGGCTACAGCCTGATTAACTTTTACAGCTTTTGTTTGATAACACAACTTTTTTACATCATCATCACTCAGTTTGGACTTACATCTATATCCACCAAATAATCATTCTGATACCTTAAATACTTTACAGAAACTATATTAATTATGTTTAATAGAGAATTTCTAGAGATGTTCTATCAAAACAGAATCTGGACTAATTAAAAACTTCATGGCATATAGACTCCTCATCTCCTGTAAAATACAATAAAAGCCCTTACAGGGAGGGTGTATCTAAAATGTTATAGTAGGCTAAATTGTGAAGTCATTTCTTAATCTGGAAGAAATATTACATGCTGATTTTTTTTTTTTTTCATGTACAGGAAGACATATGCCTGGGAAATATTGCCTGTAGGATAACAAAATGATTGTAGGATACCTAACACTTTAACAGTGTAAATTTTCTGTCATTTAGTGCAGACCCAGGCAAAAAGTTAATGTATTCCTTCTTCATAAAAAATGCATACCACCAATCCCTACCTTAGACATCTTTTTTTTTTCCTAGTATGCATTTCTGCAAATTAGTTACATCTAAAAAAGCTCGGCTTTTTCTTCTCATTGCAGCAATATTATTATAAATTATTTTCCTGAAAATATCATGTTATGTTTGAAAAGACACAGAAAAATCTCACACTGTGGAAATATGTATAATAAATGCCTTCTTGGCATGATATACACAGTTATTTCTAAGATGCCAGAGATCAAAAAACCTCAAACAAACAAACCCAAACTATAATTTGAAGGAAGTTTTAAAATGCAAGTGTTATAGATAATGATAAAGAAAAACTTTGAATTTGAGATGCAGACATCAATATTGACTCAGGTGTTTTTCCAAACTTATTGTTTTACCTTAAAAACCCTTAATACAAAGCTCCTGTCTACAGCACTCCTGAAACTGAAAGAAATAGTGAGCTTTTCAATGATTACATCATATCTCAGGAGTCTACCCTGTCTCTGGTAATTATTTTTATTTTCTTCTTTTACATTTATTGGAGCATTCAAACACTCCTTTTAAGTTATGGAATGCTTTCTCCTCCAATTCCCACTGAATTAGTTTTGCAAAGAATAAATTGTTACACACCACTCGCTCCTCTGCTTCTTTGCTTCTCTTAGAAACATCTCTGCTTCTTGTTATTGAAATAGTCATGAAACTAAGTGAAACATTTAACATTTTGGCATGAGGGAGAGAGGTTCTGAAAAGGGAAAGGATAGAAAGTGGTTGACTACATAAGCCACATTCATGTGTTTGTTTGTTTGTGGGTTTTATTAGGTTAGTCACTGCTTTTTTCCTGGTGTTTCTATAATCCAAGTGAGAATAATATACAGAGAAAGAATAGGTTAATAATTTTATGATGAGAAAGAAGTAAAAAAAGAAGGGAGACTTGGAAGAAGTAAAATAATTCATCTTTTGTTAGGTTCTAATTCAAGCAAACAAAAATGCCCGTGTGTGATGTTCCCACATCTTACAGTATGCAAGTGTGTATTCCCTTTGTGAAATTTGAAATCCTGACACTCTTGGATAGGTATTGTTCTGACTAATTTCATCAGCTTTTGTATGAGCTTCTGATTGACTAGAATATTGTCTCTGCCTTAAATTTTTACCATACTGGACATAAACTGTCATCACAAATCTCCTTTAATGCTTACACTTTTCGTCTTCTATGGGTTGCTACCTCCACCCCCTGATCCTCTGCAAACCATATCTCTGTATCTGCTGAGTTAATTTTTCTGATTCTCAGGTGTTGAAATTTTGCTGGGATTTCTTACTGCTGTATGCGTCATCCTTGCTTGAATGCTTCACTGAACGGCCAAGTCGTCATCTTCTGATAACTACACTTTCATTTTTATTAGTTAGTAAGAGTCATTGACAGATTACTGAATACCAAGTGCCTCAGCTCATGTGGTAGCACCCACTTCATGTTCTCTGTACACGCTGCTGGTTATGAGTGCACACCACGCCTGCCCATGGAAGGGTATCTGAGTTTCAATCATGCGCTAACCCACAGCCCTTGAAAAACAAAGATTTCCAGCCACAACACATTTTTCAGTCTTGTGCTGAAAAGACTCATTTATTTAGAAATGTGCTCTTCAGGATTTGCATGCTGGCACAGTGCAAGGAATACGATGATTCTTAGGAAGGTTTCATATTTATATTAAACAATGTGCTGGACCTTATCAGAAAGACCATTTCAGTCAATGGGAAACTGCTCAAAAACTACTCAAAATCCCATGCTCAGGAACTGTGGTAGAACACTAGGTAAAGTATTCCAGCAAGAAGCAGGTGAACAAAAAATATTTTATTTGCCCACAGACCTTTCATTGTCAAAATTCAATTGAGAAATATTTCTGAAGACTAATATTTTCACATTCACCAAAACCCCCTAAAATTTTGTTGTATTATTCAACTTATATTTTACAGACTTTAGATGACCAAGCACATACAACGAAATTGAGTGAAATTTCAGTAATGTAACAAATTTTCCTCTGAAATTAACGAGATTTAACTGAATTATAAACATACAAGAGATGACCTTTCCTGTTATATTTAGAAAATATTAAATACCGTCCAACTGCATTTAATCATACTAGCATGAAAACTGGTATTATCAAAATGTGGGGTTTTTTCTAAGAAACTCCACAATTTAGTATCACTTGTTAAGTGACTAAATCAGTACAAAGATGGAAAAAGTATCTGTTTTCAGCCTTTTGTGTGATCATGATATTCATTTTGCATCTTAATAGCTAACTCGTAGCTCTTCTCTTTATATCCTCCTTTTGACTTTAGAAAAACAGCAATACTAATTTTATTTTTTGAAGGTCAAGCTATTCCTGCAATCTGATTCCCAGGCACGCTGTTATTTTCAGTGGTTTATATAGTCTTGGGACCCAATTAGCAACACCATAAAATTCTAAAGGTGGTGGCAGCATAAGCAGTGAGTGTGCAGGAATATTCAGGCAGAGGAGTCCTCATGTACATGTGTATGTGTTTAGGGTCTGCTTAAAAAAAAAACAGAGAGAGAAAAAAGACACAGAGAGCAAGTGAGCAAGAAACAGATTGAGAAAGAAAAATTAAGTGAGAGTTCAGGATAGCAAGAAAGAATTGAGAGGCAGAGTGTCAGCATGAAAGAGCAAAAGGGAACAATAGAGTGAGAGAGGGTAAAAAGAGAATTTATATGAGAGAATTTTATGGGGTTTCGCTAAGAGACATTGCAACACAGAGACACAAATGACACCCATCCAGGTGATAGATGCAACAAAATGGGAAACATCACTGAACAATAAAGTCATAATTATCACATCTCAAACATACAAATGCAAATCCATTTTTCAATTTTTTTTTTCTTTTTCTTAAAGAAGGGATTGCTGTGTCATTATTGTGATTGGATTCTCAAAAACAGACAATAAATAAGCAAAATCAATTATATAGAAGTACTCTCCGGTAACTCTCCTCACTGTCTGTGGGCTTTGATATACACATATAATTTCTTGACAATATAACAAATTAAACTGCTCTATAAATTAATATACAGGCCATAATATGTAACTACTATGTTCTAAAAGAATTCTGTTCTAAAATAAGCTAGAGATTAGATTTTACAAAAAGTAGTTTGTCCTTAACTAAAATATGGTAGAAATTTGGAAAATATTAGAATTTATTAATACCTCATTATAACATTATTTCTAATGCATTAGAAAATAATCTAATTTTGATTTTCTAATACAATAGCTATGTTCCTAGTTATCCTGGTTTCAACCTAGATAGACTTAATTTTCCTCTAAGTAGCTGGTCCAGTGCTGTGTTTCGGAAGTAATGTGAGAATAGCGGTGATAACACACTGATATTTTGGCTGTTACTTCCTCTAAATCAAAGACTTTCCCATTTCTATGGCTCTGTCAGTGAGCAAGTGCACAAGAAGCAGAGAGGTAGCACAATCTGGACAGCTGACCCAAACTTACCAAAGGGATATTCAGCCACAGAATATTATGCCCAGTGTATGAACTGGGGAGTTGGTTAGGAGATGTTGAACAGTGCTTGGGTACAGGCTGGGCAGTGGTTAGCAAGTGGTGAGCAGCTCTTCACTTGGGTTTCTTGGGTTTAATTCCTCTCTTTTATTTTTTTCCTGTCATTAATATGATCCTCATTATTATCATTTTGTTACGATATACCATTATATTTTTATAATTTCTTCTTATTGTTGTTACTATCATTATTATGTTCCACTTTATCTCAGTTATTAAACTATTCTTAACACAGAGGTTTTAACACTTTTTTTTTACTCTCTTCCCCATCCTAACAGAGGTCTTGGGGAAAAGTGAGCGAGCCATGCCATTTGATTTCCAGCTAGGGTTAAATCACAACACATTTCTAGTTTTTTTTATTTTTGTATTTGTTGGGGTTTTTAAGCTTACTGATTATTAATAGTCAGATTGTACCCATATTAATTGTTTTGCTTAGTCCATAAGTGGTTTGGTGCAGAAAGTAAGGTACGAAAACTCACCCAGATTTTAGGATGCTTTAAATCGTTTTTTCCTTTACCATTCACTGCCAAACACCAGAAATAAAGGATCTGTGGAAACAGCAGCTCAGTTAGAGAGGCAAAGCAACAAGGCTTTTATTGACTTGGTACCTGCAATTCACTGTTCCCTCTGCTAAATGGTAGTTTTTCCTTGAATAGAAAAGGAAGAATTACAATTCTTCCTTACAATTACATACAAACCCAGATATTCGTACTGTCCACCTGAACTCATCATGTAAGTGAAAATGAACAATGCCTTTCTTGTTAATACACAAAATATCATTGTAATTTGTTGAACAGCTGTGTTCAGTAATATGTTTGTAAAGAACAGTAAGATATCTCTGTGATACCTCCTGGATAAAAAGATGGACAATAAACTCAGTACAGCACCTGCTGAAATGAAAGGAAATGAGATTGCACTCCCACATATCAAGTCTAAATTTGGTCTTCAGTGTTTGGTAACTTCACCAGCTAAAATGTAGTTAGGCCAAAGAAGACAGCCATGTCCTCGACAATATATCCTTTCCTATTAATTTGCCTTATCTTTATTCCATCTGAAAAGCAATAATTGCATGGGTTATGGAAGAGAAAACTAGAAAAAGACAAAGCAGTATTTTACAAACAAAACTACTGGGATCACAAATAATAGAGAGTTAAAAGGTTCAGTTCTCCCTTCACTTGAGTTTTTTTGTATTTCTTCTCTATATGTGATAAATAAAACAAAACGGAAGAGCTACAAAGGTGAGATGAATGTCAACAGGAAATGTAAAAGGAAGCAGTGTCTAGAGACAACTTTACTTCAGTGTGCAACATGTTTGCAGACCATCATGTTGCAGAGTCAGGAAAACGCTGTTCGTGCCGGGGCAGGAGGAAGCGGTGCCAACACCAAGTTTTACTGTAATAATCATTGATATGTTGATAAGCATTTATCTAATTGTTCATGTGTATATCAGTCCACCTTTTCTCAAGTATTACACAAACAGTGGATTTATTTGATTGTATCTGGTAAAATTTAATCAGCCAGGCTTTTTAACTCTATTGGCAAAATGGGACAAGTACACAGGGCTCCTGACAAGTGCATAGAGCTCCTGTATTTAGACTTCTAACATTTATGGTGCTTCAATAAGCTTAGGAAAACCTATACTGTATACGAGGTTGCAAGATCTTTCAACCATGCATACCCAAGGCCAGAATTGATGCTCAGGCAAAGTTAGCAGCTGATATCAATGCTCGTTGCTGCTTTACAGATTCTCCTCAAGAAAGTCTTCTGACAGCTATACAGAAGTCTTGTACTCATGAATTACTTGCTATCTAATGCAAACTAAAGCAGACTTATCTGCATAATATTAGTAATATTTGCTTCAGTTTTCTTGTTGTTTCTTGACATTTGTTCACTATCAGGAAATCTCAGCCTGTAAGGTTTGACATGAACCTGTATGAAATAATAAAGAAACACACGAAACCATAAATAAAATATTGGGCAAAAAACACTTTCTAATCAGTTCCCAGAATTTCAAAATCAACTTACATAATTTAAACCAGATCACAAATTTGTTCCAGCTGCATTTTACTACAATACAACATGGCAAAGGCAGTCATTGCTGCAAAAGATAGCTAGATATTAAATTCTAGGTGTCTTACTAAATAGCCAGTATTTGTGACATGCATACAGATAAGAGACCTACAAAACAGAAATTTCGTTTCAATGTAAAATTGAGATAACAACTTGAAAAACAAATTACTGATGTAAAATTTAAAAGGTCCACTCATTTGCACACCCAAACAGAACTGCTATTCATGAAGGTGTAAAAGACCTAGAAATGCCATGATATATGTTAGAGATCTTGTTAATTAATTTGATTTTCCTAATTTTTTTTTCATGCTTTATAATTCTTGTTGGAATAAGCTGGGGGGGGGGGGAAGAATAAAGGGGAGGGAAAA
>VZRN01005177.1:36723-50504 GCA_013397935.1 Dasyornis broadbenti | reverse complement strand
AGAATCAGAGTGAAGGAAAAGGAAAGAATTTTTTGCAAAATTTAAATTACATGGAAAGTAAATACAAATGCCTAAATTGTCAGTTTTCAATTATTTGAGCAGAAAAGCACAATTATACTCAATGCCATCTCACTGTATATGGACATCAGCCATCTGATACCTCGGGAAATTGGCAATAACCATTTCAAAAGAGTTTTATAGCCCTACTAGTCCAACATTTCCACAGTTAGACAAAAAAGGTGAAGAAATGAATTTGTAACGAGCAAAGAATTTTAAAAACAAAAATTGTCCTTCAATCTGTCAAGTCGCCGTTATTTGGAGCAGTAAATGTTATTTAAATGAATGTTAGACCTACTTTTAAAAATCTGACTTTAGTGTTGCTGAATGTTTGGTGACATAATTAAATTCCTTTTTCAATCTGGCTCATTATTTGCTCCCTCTCAGACCTTCCTCTTCACACATTTTCAGGTTCCAGATCACCGGGTTGTTTAACAGGTGAAATTATGATTTTAGGGTATCATTGATTTCTGTCTCATTTCTCAACTGATATTAAGGGCAAGATCCCAAACTGCAGCAAATAGGCACAGTTCAACTAAATTCATTGAAGCTGAGCTAATCACAAGGGCATCAGAACTGTTTGGGGCTTGTATATAACCTTTCTTCTTTTATTCCTCTTCTTTTGAGCAAAGAGAGTCTGAGATGGTCTCATGATTCATACCAAGCTGACCATGGGACCTTCTCATAATATGTTTAGCTCACTCAATTGTACCCTACCCAGGATAAATAATATATCCATTTTCCCTAAACAGATGTATGTGTTAAGGAAATTTCTGAGTCTGACCATTTGGGAGCCACTCTGGCAGTCACATTGCCAGCACCCGAGCGTCACTGCTGGAACCGAAGCCCCTTCACGGTGAGTGGCTCCACTGAGCCAATAGGTACCTTATTTGACTCCCTACTCACACCACTCACACAGTCAGATCAGGTTGTTTTCCTGATTTGATGCAGTTTCCCATTGCAGAGTCTCAAATCTCTAAATCATTAAATTGATTTAATCATGGTACTGCAATATCTCTTAACTGGTGCCTCTGGAGGGACCCTAAACAAAAGAAATCCTGGGGTTTTACACCCTCACAGTCCAAACATGTCAAAGTCTCAGCTCTTGCTGCTGAGTTCTCAGCTCCTATTGTGTTTCTGAGTGTTCCTCACCTGGCTGTGCCACAGGTCCCCACGCCCTTTGTGGTGCCAAGGGTCAGTGCCAGTTCACGGCCTCATGTCTGGGGCTCTGCCACCCAGAGCTCAGCCTGCAGTTCCACTGCAGCTGCGTCCCGAGATACCTGCACTGAATGTGTGCCTCAGGAGCATGGAACGAAATTAAATTAGAAGTTATGAAAAAGGACATCTCCTCTGCCATTCTGACCACTGCTAATTATATTGCCTTTTATCAATTATTTCACTTTGTAGGGCATTCTGGAGCTGCTCATTCTTCCATGGTTCTCATCTTTCCCATCACACCTTTCTGTGTTAATTTAATGTCCTATCTGACAATAAATGCATTGTTTTCAAAATTCTTGTTTGAATGAAATCAGGCTTCTCACAGCAGGAGCTTTAAACACTGCCCTGACCGAGAAAAGCATAAGACAGGGTATATTGGATTCATATTCCTGTGCATGTCACAGTACTCCAGGGATTCTTAAAGGGAATATTTCTATATCAAAGTATAATACAGACCACCCAGCTCTTCTAAAGACAAGCAGTATTCCCTGTACCTAAACAACGAGGTTTTTTTGCACTGGAAATTGAAATTTATTGTTATCTTTCACTGATAGAACAAGGGAACAATTCCCTTGTGTTCAAAATTATTTGAGATTGGATTTAGTGCTTTCAATATCAGGCTACTCACTTGCATTGAACTTCAAATCTGAACCGTATTCTCCTCCTCTTCTTAACATGCAATAAAAAATTGCAAAACAGCGTGACTTAGAAGATGACAACTTCACCACAATTTCAACACTCACACTTTCTAACACCTCTCCTATGCACATATATTTGCACTGCGGGGAGGTGAATGCATGTTAACAAGCTCCGTGCAGCCATATGGAAAAGAAAACAAGTATTTTTTTGCTTAGCACCAAAAATTTTGTGGAGGATCTAAAAAACCAGAACTGGGAAAAGCAAATGCAGAAGATTATCTGGGAATATCTGGAAAGGTATTGTATTAATATTTGTGCAATATCACATAATGCTCAGATTTTCTCATGAGAAATGGAAATGCTTAAATCGCATGGTAAACATATCACATTTTTTAAAATGCTTTGACAGAAGAGAGGGGGTTTTGGGTTACAAGTGTGTTTAAGTCCACAAGATAAGGTACAAAATGTGGAGTCTCTGTGTAAAACACGGTTATGCTTTAAATTTTTTTAGTGTATTTCGATTTTTCCTACTGTAGATTACTTTTCCCACTCAGTAAACACTAATTTTATCCTTGTCCCCAGCCTTGTCCCCAGTGTACCATGCAGACACTCACCCACTCCCCTCAGACCCTGAGTGTAAATAAAAAAAGTAAAATATCATAGGTTTAGATTAGAAGAGTTTAATAACTGAGAAACCAGGAAACCTAGTTTTGATTTGAATTAAATGTTTTATTACGCACACTTTGTAACTGCTGCAATAAAGAAAGAAATAGGATTTTGCAATCTCTTTTTCAGAATCTGAAACTCAGGTATTTGTAACAGCAGAGATTCAAAATTACCTTTTAGTGATAGCTTTGCCTTCAGAGTAAAAACTATCAATCTGATTTATTATTCACCTCTGCTATGACACTTTCTGCCCCGGAAACTAATTGGTATTGTTCTTCCCTATAAGAGAGTTGTGAATTTACCACAGCTTCTTTTCACACACACACTTTCACAGACATACACATACATTTGTTGTACATGGTACAAATTGATTGAAAGAATCACACAAGTTTAACCCTGTAAACACCTAAATTACATCATAAGAATCTTGGTCTCCCTAGAGCATGAAAAATTGCTCAAAATCTCTTTAGTACTACATGTTAAATATATTAAATAATGCTCGTCTAGCTTATCTGTGCTCACTGCTTCACACAAAAGCATCCTAAATCTTGTGAACACTGATAAACTCTCTTAAAAGTGTAATTTAATGATGAAATGGTATGGCTTTTTCCATTATTAATCGTAAGTATTTATAGCCAGTCTGTGTAGTCAGAAAACTTCAATAAAATACTCTTCAACATTTTATTACAGAAATTAGATGGGAAATAGATGACGAAAGGTGACAGCCGTAAGACACACTCTTTAGAGAGACAAAGCCACAGCATCAAACATAGGTGAAATTTTCATGAATGCTGGCCATGATGTCCCCGAAAAGCCTTAGAACACTATACTGAATGTCTGCATTGCATCAATGCAGATCAAAAATGTTCTACATACCAAGTGTGCGGTCATGTTTTTAAAATCAATCAAAGCATAAAGAAGCTCAAAAGAAGCATGGAGAGTGAGGTAAAGGGGATGATGATGTTGTTTTTTATATTGACATTAATCTGTCCCAGAAAAGGCATAACTTTGATTACTCTCTGAGTGCTGAAGTGGTAGAAAAAATTACGTAGTTTATCCAAGACTTCACTACATGACTGAAAAAACTGAAGGAAGCCAGACACTGTAATCATTTGCACACATTATAAAACCTCAAAACATGAAGTGACATTTGTCACAGTCTCTGGGACTCTACCAGAGGTCCTGAAAAACTATACCCATGTCTTCAACATTACCACAGTCTTGAGAAAAAGTCTTTCTCTCAGAGTTCTTAAATACTTTGACAACCTATGGATTCTGTGCATCTGGCCTATTCCGAATGGCAGCTCAGAACAAGTTCCCTTGCCTGACTTTACCTCTCAAGAGGTTAGTGGTTATAATCTAATCCTCTACCTGTCATGTCATCTCCCTCTAAGACTTCTACTCTGTGACAGAATGAAATGCCCTTGAACGTGACTCTTTTTCCCAGTCACTACAGCAAGATGACCAGCTTAGGATACAAGGCCCAACTTTCAAACAGCTTATTTTCACCTCCAGAAGGAACAGGATGCAAGTCTGCTTTGAGAATAATGTAATTACCTAACAGATGCTACTGTTTTATATGACTTTTCATGTGAAGAACCCTAATAACTTGAATGACCATTTTTCCCCAGAGAGTGAGGTGATGCAAGACTCAAGTATTGCCCTCGCCTGTGCTCAGCTTTACCAACATTTTTTACTGATAAATAGAAAGCACCTGTAGGATTCAGTACAAGGATGGATAGGTAAATCACTATTCCCATTCAGCCCTTGACTTCTCTAGTGAAACTACCTGTAAAAAGGCTCACTAATGTCAGTTGCAAAGATGATCTCTGTTGATCACATTTTGTCCACTGAAAGATCACATTATTTAGTTCTACTGTGTACAACTGCTCAGGTGCTGGGAGTTTGGGGCTGCAGGGGTGGCCTTTGTGAGAAGCTGGGGCTGCTCTGTACTAAAAACAGTTCCAGAGGTCTCCAGCACACCCACCCAAGGTGATGACACGTCCAAGACAGTATTTTTTAAGCATAAAAATGCCGCACAGCAGAGGGTGAGAGAGGACTAAGGAAAAAAAAATGTGTGACAAGCAGCCTTGCAGACACCAATATCGGTGAAAGTGGGTGAGGAAGTGGTCCAGGCATCAGAGCACATTCGCTGGCAGGCCTGTGGTGAAGTCCTTGGTGAAGCAGATTGTCATTGTATACCTGGAGAACTGCAACAGAGCTGATATCCACACTGGACTTGTGGAGGATGCCACACTAGATCAGGTGAAGGTGCCATGAAGGAACCTGCAGTCTGTGGAGTGACCAGCAGCACCATGCTCCTGTGAGGAGCAGTAGCCTGTGGAGGAGAGCCAACAGGAGCAGGTTTTGTAGTGGGAAAATGTAGCGCATTTTTGCAGAGCCTTCCTGGACTTTGTTGGACATCACTTTGAATTTGTACAGAGACTTGAGTCATGTCTCAGAGAAGCAAAAGAAAAAATATCTTCGCTCAGCTCTAGGAGTTCAAGACAAAGTCAACTAAGGAATCTTGGTGTGAACATTATCCATGCAAAGGGTCTGGTTGACTTTAGGGAAATGTACAAGTTACTAGTCCACTGTCACCATTCTAAAAAAGAATATAAAGGTCTAATATGCAAAGGGTTATGAAGCCACAAAAAGGAAACTGCTGTATTTGCCAGGTCCTAACAGATTTGAGGATAGCCTGGAGTAGAACGAAGTTTCCTAACATTCATCTCTGTGGTTCCTAAAGACAAAATTTTAAACTTCACTATGCCAAGCAACCTATCAGTCATTACAGATACCAGAGTTTGATAAACTAGTTTCCAAAATCAGTCATTTGCTTTTCCTTTGAAAATCTTCAGTGAAAAACATGGAATATTTACCTAATACCTTTCACACAAATACAAAAACACAGACACAAACACACACATGTCCTGTCTGCTACAGAGAGGAAAAAAAGGCAGCCAGAATCCCAGCCTTTTCCTGTCAAGTTCTGCTTATGTAATTTCTCACCCAAACAAACAAGAATAATCTTATTCTGTTCTTTTCTTAATACAAGTCATTTGAAATTGCCATTATTCAAGAACAAGTATAGTGGCACCATTTCTTAATGGCAAGAAAAAAATTAAAACATATTGTTTACTTGCATTATTTTAATAATTATTAGATGATCAAAGATTGCAAAGAGCAAGGTTGCAATGTTTATAATATTTTGTGTGTTAAATATTCTATTTAGTTAAAGCTGGGTCTCCCTACCCTCCATTACAGACTGATCTTCCTGCTGGCTTTTGCTATCCAGATTACATTTCGTTCTTTGTCCACACAATCTCCTTGGTACTCCACCCACCATCACTCATTAAACATTGAAAAGTTACAGTATATGAACTCATCAAAAAGTTAACAGAACCAAAAAGAGAAGTATAGTTATTAGTAAAAAATGTCATCAAAAAGGCTGACAGGCAGTAAAGCCCGTACCAAAAAAGAGGTAGACACAAGGTCAGGCCTAGCTGCAAAGCTGTAGGCACAGAACCCCACAGCAGAACAACAGAAATACAGCCTGAGTGTAGAGAGATTACTACACATATCTGGAATGAGACATAATTATCCCCATTATTTTACTGGAAATCTTTATGAACCAGAAGTAGACCCTAAATGTGTTGTGCCATCCATATTGTAATTACTTTCCATAAGTTAATAACACAATTTTTAATTTAGGAACAAACACTGGTCAAAGAGTTATCACACCACCAGTAAATAACTAGACTAAAAAAATTCTTGCCACAGAAAGTAAGGGATATTAAAAAGGAAGCATTGTTAGACTAGATTCAATATATTTACTACAGCATTTCTTGGTTAGTCCTGCTTTAAAACACAGAATACCACTCAGAAGGGATGCTAGATTTAGAAGCATTCCTAAGCTGTTGGTTCCTTTGCTCTTTTTTTTCTAGTAGATTTCTGCTAGAAGAACACCGAGTACCACAGAGACATCTAAATATGTCCCATGAAGAACTATTTAATTCCCAAAGGTTTTATTACCTCATAATCAGTTAAAAGGAATCTAAATGCCTTTGATGGAAAGGTCAAAAGCTTGCCTGAAAATGTGGGGCAATAGTTTCATCGTGCTGTTTGCTACATGATTCACACCACCTTTTGTTTAGTCAGAAACTACCTATTGATTTTAGGATTCATATTACTTTTTTTGAAAAAGAGCTGGAATGCCACTGATGAATTTTTTTTGTTTTGTCAGGCTGTACATTCTTCTTTACACTACATTTTAAATCATTTTGATACAGAGATTGTTTGGCTTTCAGGAGCCCTCACTCAGAAAATTATTGAACACAAAACCTTGAAATAAGCCACACAAATTTCTGTGTGCTAACGTAATTATTTGTGTAATATAATTGACCTGTTAAAATACAATTAAACTAAAGTAGCTCACAAGTAGCCTCTGAACTTAAGACAACTGGCACATAACATCCAATGTGCATATTATCAAAACTCTCTAAGCTTTTAGTAGAGAGGTACTATGTGCAAATGTCCAGGAATGGGTCCTGGATTATGCTAACTCCTGAAGAGTAACCTCAAGCACCTTTAGGAATGCTGACTAGTAAAGCAAAACGTGCCATTCTAGCATTTTAAAAGTATAAGCGCATGGTTTTTGGAAACTGCAGATGTTCTCTGCCAGGGTTCTGTTTGAGAGGATTGATGTCACTGTAGTGAGGGGACTGGAATGTCATTCTGCTCTACCACAAGTTTCTCTGAAGTGCCAAAAAAAATCTTAGATAAAGAGTGAGAATATTCACTGATGTTAAATTGAAACACAAGGATGGAAGGAGTGTTTAGATTGGACAAACCCAGTTGTTTTCGTTTTGATTATTATTCAATATGTTTGAAGCAGATTTTATCCATATCAAAACTGTTGGGGGTAGGGGTTGTTGTTGCTGCTGCTGTTTTTGTTCTTACTATTATCATTATTATTATTTTGAGATAGAAGAGGCATCAGAACTAGTGATTAGCTTTTGAATGCTTCCATTTCAACACATATGTATTTTGCAATAACAAACCAAATCTATAATAAAATAAAATCTTATCCAGCATACTGGGACTCCGAGAAAAAAAGAAAGTTAAATATATTGTCATCCACTAAACTGTTTATGAACACTGAGGAAATGCCATCATTTAATAATCACTATACTAACAGGGTACAATGCATGCTGCTGTGTAATGTTCATGTGGAGAGATGTGTCAAGGCATTACCTCTGCAATACATAGCATCTGATCTAAGTTTCTCAAAATCTGTGTTAAATAAGGAAACAATCAGTCTAATTCCAAAATATGAGCAAAAACATCCTTTCCAGGATAAGAGAGGATGCCAGTGGGCCTCAGAAACTCTCTTTAGTTAATAATCTGTGCAGCACCTGCCCATCCTCAGGCAAAAGAAATCCACCAACGTGTACTGGAAGAAGGAAGCCTTACAGATGACAGCAAAACTCAGAATCAGTGTGTCACCAAACTGTCAGCCTGCACAAGAAATGAAGGGGGCAAGTCACAGATTTGATTTACCATCCTGCTGCAGTGTTTCATTCCAACTGTAACCTGAGAAATGGTATCTTAGCCTCCCTCAAAAAAATAGTGTGAGAGGCATCTCAGAAATCAGTATTGGAAGTAGCAAAAGTCTCAGCTTAGTGCTGTTTTACAAACAAACAAACAAAAGGAAGCTATAAATGGTACTTCCAAAATAACTGGCAGCACATATTCACAATGCATCCTCCTTAGCAGCATGTTTACAAGGTATTAGTGGAATTCTTTTATTCAGTGCTAAATCTTTGTACCACCACGCTTTGCAAGATACTGCTACAGATCAGATGTTGTCAGAGCAGTAATTTCAACATGATGAAAAATAGTTCAGATAGGTTCAAGGAATGACCTACACACCTTTAGCACAGGTTATATAACACCTAACTTTCACGCCTTCTGGCTCAAAGCAAAATCCATGACATTGCATTAAGTTTCTGCACACTCTTTACAGTACATAGGACATCAGGTGTCCCAAAATTTAATCCAAAATTGCAAACACTTTGTGTAGGGTACCAAAACAATTGAGTCAACACGTTGTAAACTAATGTGCCTAAACAACTATCACACAAGAAAACGTGGAGGTAAAAGTTTCCTAGATAACAAATTTTCGAATTTCAGAATGTCTTCATCCACTATAAGCAAGCTGTTTTAAAAGAAGGTGCCTACCTCTATTCAATCAAAGAACTTTAAAAATACTGTAGACACTGACATACTTTCAGAGAGTTTACTGGTTGTGACTCCTCTGGGAACTTTAAATATCAAAGTATGAATTTCTCATTAGAAGAGAGAAAGCACCCAAAGATATCTGCTTCTTATACGATGACCAAATTGTAGAGGTTGTACAAAAGGGGCACCAACACTATTATTTATCCTTTTGGCGATCTTTTAAAAGACAGGCCTGGGTATAAGCATAATATCTGAGGAGTTGAATTTTGACAAAATGTACATACATTCTACAGGCCAAAATATTTAATCGCACATTTGCCACCCCAAAAGAGAATTGCCTTGGCTAGATGGGGGCATCCTCCAAAGAAATTAGAAGACAAAAGCAATAAGATTTTATTTTAAGGTATAGTTATAAGTGGTTATAATTTTCTCCCATCTTTTCTTTGTTACTGCAAAAATTTGTACCTTTGTGGCACACATGAATATGTAAATAGATAGTCAACTTCAACTGGAAATTATCTGCCTCACGAGTATAAAGATTATTTTGTACTTACATGAATATATTTACCCACTTTAGCATACACTTTATGTCTTTATTTTTCTGTTAATTTAAATGCATCTTTGCACTAATTTATTGCTTTGCACTCAGTGTTTTTCAACTGTAAATCTCAAACTTCTACATTACATCTAATTACTCATTTTTGAATGACACTATGTTGCGGCTGAAAAATTAGGATACAGTAGGGCAGAAGAAGCCACATATTCAGAGCCTGCATGGGGAACACACCTCAGGCTTTACTCTAGCTAACAGAAAAGACCCTACAAAAGTAGAAAACAGACAATATGCAGAAGGTGAAATTACATTAACAGATTGCTGTTATTAAAATCAGAACTTTAAACAACTGTTTAGAATATCTATTTAAAATTAAGCCTTCAGTTTAAGTAACAAAGCAGAATTAAAAATGAAAACCAAAATATCATCTGTTATGAGATATTGTTGTGCATCACTGAGTGCCCCCCTCCCCTCCTTGGAATATGTGCAATGTAGATTAGAAATAATGTGGACACTGCTCTTGTTTTTGCAAACTGTACTATTGACTGCTTGTTTAGTGTAGAGTAACAGTAGGTAATTAATTTGAATTCAGTCTCACTGGGCAAATCATTTCACTCTCCACAAATCTTTTTGTTAGATGCAACTAATGGCATTATGTCTGCATTATCCATGTCACATGGATTTGGACTAGTCAAGCTAAATTAGGACAGCAAAAGCCTGAGCAATTCTGAAGTGTAAAATTTGAAAGAATACATTAGGAAACACCCAGCATTATCTAAAAGGGAAAACTGACAAAAACATACTTCATCTGTTGAGAGAGCAACTTGATGTGCGGCAAAATGCCAAATGCACTGCCAACAAGGCACAGGTGCATACCACATGAGCAGGTGAAAATGTGTCTGTAAGGAGACTGAAGCTTACCCTGCAATCATCATACATTCTGACATATACTATTGCAACTCTCTCACACACAGTAAAACCAGTTTGAAACATGTTCAGGAGAATTTTAAAGTAGTTTCACTAAAACTGAGAAATATTTGCTACCGTTTCACTTTGTGTTTCAAAGCAGCTTTAGAAACATAGTTACAAGAGCCACATGGATAATTCTACAGTAGTGATTGGCAAATTACAAACAAAAGCTTAATGGCAGTATGAAATACAATACCCTTGCATGAAAGAGGTCCTATTTCCTAAAAGAGGTATTGTTATCTATAAAATTCTTTCTTTGTTACTTTCCACCCCACCTAAAAAAACCTCAACTTTAAGACTTCATGTGAGGGTAAACAGATAGCTTAAATATTGACAAAACCTACTTTTACCAGAAAGATAATTATGGTAACCGCAGTATGGTACACAGACCATCAACATACCCTACATGAGATTTTTTTTCTTTTTTTTTTTTTTTTTAATAATTCTCTTTATGTTATCATTTAGGATGCTTTTCAAGATCTAGAGTTTTTCTCAGCTCATTTTGAAAGATAATTTGGTTCTTGTGTTTCCCAGGTTTCATCCCAATGGCTTCCTGGTATGAAGGGTGACAGTGCCACTGTCTTTGCAAATAGCTTCAAGTCTCTGTCTGTCTTTAAAATATGAAAAAAAACTAGGCAATCATTTTATTCCTGAAACAGAGATAATTTAATTTTGGATTAATTGGAAAACACTATTTGGCAGCTTCCAGTTCCATCACTCAGTGTAGAAAACTACTGTGCATTGTTTGACCCAGTGCTTATGTAATTAAGAGGACTTCTATGCCCCTTTTCCGTGTTCATGTCTAAAGTTAAGAGACACAAATGTGGCCAAACAGTCTACATGGAAGTTCCTGGCCTAATTTAACTGCCAGACCAACAATTCTTTAAATCAAAATAAAGTCCCCTTTGTGCAAAAGCCACTGCAGCAGGGTATGGCTGTGTATCATGTCAGCCAAAGATTGTTATGTTTTAATGTAAAACAAGTATTAAAATTCCTTAAAACTGCAACAAATAATTCCTTACACTTCCTTAACTTCCAAATATAGGCATGAATTTTTTAGGTCTATTTGATTAAATACAAGAAGTTGAAGCATTCAACCATATGTGTTCTTCAGGTCTGTTTACTCTAGGGAAATGCAGCAACTGAAATTTAATGGTAGTGAACCAAAACATGATGAACTGAGGCAATTTCAGTTTTGTTGACCATTGCTCCAGGTCATCGTAATTTAATGAGTAGTAATCCTATTTAAAATATGTTACAGGCAGCAAGGTGCCTGCTGGGAGAAAGCTGCTACGCATGAACAGATCAATATGCACTGTGTGCATTCAACCATTCAATAATCGATTCACCCTTGTTATGAGAAAATAAATGCTAAAGTCCTAAAAGTTAATTTCTATAGAAAGCATTTACAAGGCTATCAAATTATTAAAAGTTTTTATGGCTTCTCTTTTTTGTTGCTTTTTGGTTTTAAATATTTGCACAGTACAAGCTATATCTCATAGCAACATCCAGTTAGCAGTAGCTGCTTGACTCCCAGTTTCATCCTAGGCTTCAAGAATGAAGTTTTGATTCAAAGACCGCTATTATTTTGAGTGAGGAAACCTGGGGATGAAGTAAACCTTTTCCTGTTTAAAGAATTTTACTGTGAACTCCTACAACTACCTTGCCAGAGTTTTTTGTTTGGTTTAATTTTTTTCATCAGCATCTTTTCTTTGAGTCAGTTCTCTTTGATTCAGGTTCTTAAAAAGAAACAAAATTGCATATTTTTAAAGTTAACATCAGAGACTCAAAAATACAGTTTAATTTTTTTGTCCCTTTTTTTAAAATAATCATTATAAAATTGTACTCTGGAAGAGTACCTGTCCAACATGTTTGGATTCCTTGGCTAAGCCTTCAACTTGACTGATACCAAGGCTAGATCTAAGGGCAAATTTGCTGTCTACATCCCTTGCTGCAGTGCTCTCTTGACTCTGTCTTTCTGCCAGCCTTCCCAGCAATAACAGTAAAAATTGCAAGGACATGAAATATGGAAATGCTCCAAAACCTTTGTGCTCTGCATGTATTACATAGATTTCTGACAATGTTTTGCCATGACCTTCATTTACACAAAAAATATGGACTGTCCTATTTTTAACAGTGCAGTCAATGCTGCTACAAAGACAGACAGAATATTGTAGTCAGAATAGATGCAAGCTTTAAGTGATGTTCACACCAGACACTTCCATTTCAAAGGTGTTCAGCCTTTGAAAACCTAATTTCAGGTCTTGGGCTACCATGGGTTTCAGGTCACCGACAAAGACCAGCATTTCAGAGGCAGCGTTGATCTATCTGAAATGCTCAGATCCAGCCTTTCACATGTTATTTGTTTAGGTTTTAATTACTGAAATACTTTGTGATGGTTATGCTAGTGAACTCTTCCAAAAAGTGATGATTGAACTACTTCTGCAGATTGCAGCATGAAAGTATTTGCAACAAATTGAATCTTTCATGGCCAAAATCACAATTATTAAACTGTCAGTTTCACATGTCCCAGCTGATCTTTTCCACAACCAGTTTCTAACAGTGTTTATGGTTATATTGTAGTAGAATAATTCCCTTCCTAAATAGTTCATATTAGTCTTAAGTCTGAACTGGCTGTTGGAAGGCCCTCTCTGACAGCTTTACTCTCAGTCTGCTTCTCAGTAGTATTTTCTCTCTCACTTTCAGATGAAAGTGTTGTTGAAGTCTGTCAGGAAAACAATATAAATCTGTAAGTAGAAGAGGTATTTCTGCAGAATGATTTCTGCTCTCTCATTTTGAATGTGGAAGAAGCCTTTCACATGCTTATAATTCTGTTCCCAGACAAATGTGTGCCAGTCACTTCCCCAATCCTGACAGCCCATTTACTGAGACAAGCAAAGACTTATTTCACTGAGCTATTACCAATCACTGGAAGACAGAACAGCTTTGACACTTACTCTATTTTCTCTCCAGAGGCTGAACCAAGTTTTCACTGTCTTTTGGATTTAAAGTGAAAATGTGGAATGAAGTCTATCACAAGTAAGATTTGGGCTTATATGTTGACAGCATATCCTTTTAGCATTTCCTGCTACCCTGTGACAAAAGATTGATAGTATCCAAGAAGGTACTAATCACCATATTGCCCTTACTTCTTTTAGCCTTCTTTTCTGCTTAAAATTCCCTAATGTTGTACTCTAACATTGTAAGTTTCATCCTGAATCCCAGCAGACTTGCAGAACAGCTGCTCTTTTCTACCCTGTAATTCTACTGAAGTTAATTAAGTTCTCTCTCATAACTAAAACCTGTAGACAGCTAAAATTAACAGCTACTTTAATTCTTCTGTGTATCACGTTTCGTTGTAATTTGCCTTCTGGACAGACAGTAGTCAGTGACTTCACTCCAGCCTAAAAGACTGGCTTTTTTTTTTTTTTTTTTTT
>VZRN01005177.1:0-36714 GCA_013397935.1 Dasyornis broadbenti | reverse complement strand
CAAAAAATTTGTTTTTTTTTTTTTTTTTTTTTTTTTTTTTTTAAATCCTTTTTGTGCTAATGTCAGTGTTACTTCTGTTCATGCAAAGGTCAAGACTCTTTGTTGCACCCTAAGGAGACACTCCACTCATCCACTCATTCTCACTAGACAGAATGTCCATATGCATTAATCAAAATGATCAACTACTACAAATTTTTGGTCCTTAACCATTCATAGCACTTCACAAATCCAGGGAAACCTGGAGGCTTATGGATATATTTGATAGATTGAAGCTTGAATCCTCAGTCTCCCCATAATGTGGTGAAAAGAGGCTTCAGTTTCAGATATACTTTCAAAATGTAGAAATTCACCCTCATGCAAAAAACACTTGCAAGATCTTAGTCTAATGTTGAGGAGTTACATAATATTTATTGATAAATGGACCTCATGATGTCCCTGAACAGGAAGATAATTTCTAGTAAATGTTTGCTGCATCCAACTGGTTGCTCAATATGACAAGAGTGATCTTCTTTAAAACTTGCTTTCACACACACAAATTACGAAAAGTCATGAAGCTGTAGCAAAAAGAGATGATGCCAGTGTTAACTGGGAAAAAAAGGCTTTAGTGCATCTATTTAATTGCACTTAATGTATTCTTTTTAAGAAGACACAGGATGAGCTGTGTTGGAAAAGGTAAAATTCATTACTGCAAAATTAGTAAAGTCATAAATCTACAAATCTTTTCCAGCATCATGGGTAATATTACGTTTTTATCCAGAGGCACATCTAGGAAGAATTTAAAAGCAATCTATACAAATCTAAGAACTGGTGAATGACAAATAATAATATCTAACTAATACCATAAAACATACTTTCCCATCTGCCCATGAATATTTGGACCCTGTGTTTCATAATGAGTCAGCAAAGGCAGAAATACAGAAAAGTAATCAGGAATTTTTAAACAGTCAATTAAGAAATAACATGCATGAAGAAAGGGAAGATAATAAAAAATAGACATTTTCCTTTCATAGAGACAAATTTCATGTATCTCCTAGTCTCATGGGATGAAAAAAAGCATCTGGTTTGTCAGCAGATCACAAGACAATAAAATACAATGGCAAACTGGTGACTGTATGATCCTTTTTATCCTTCTGCCTTTGTAGCATTTATCATGGATTTGGGTTACTAATGGCTTTTCATGTTTAGGAGCACTTTTTGTCAGTTGCAGAAAGCAGAAATCTGAGGCTCTAGTCTTGGCAGACAGACTAGAAGGTATCAAGTAGATACTTAATTGAACAGAAAATTCATTTAAAATAATAATTAAATTATTAAATCCTCTACATGGATGATGCAAAGGAATAAGAATCTGATGGAACAATATTATTCCAAAGTTAATGGCTTAGGCAGACTTGGGGGAGTTTTGCGTTAAATGACACCACTTGGAGTTTTTGACTGAAGTATTCTTTTCTCACACACCAGAAAACAGCACTATTTAACAAAATAAACCACCACCCCTTGTAAGTGACTGTGGCTCATCTGCAGAAGATCCACATGTAAAAAAACCATTCAGGCTGTATGACTTTTAAAAAGAGGTATAAACAGGTGGAGATATTTCAGGACATATGTGGGCATTAGTGTGTTTGTTGAAAAATCATGTAAATATCCTTAAAATATAATTAACAATTTCTTCATAATACATGTCAATATTTGTTCTGTGCTTGTTTTCACAAGACACTTGGGCCATATCTGAGGATGGGAAAAGCAGAAATACTTCATGAGAAGTTCATCAGGAACTTCATCAGGAAAGACAGTTTCTGCAGACGATTTCTGGAGCTCTGAATGTCAGTAATGCCAAAACATTTTAAATTCAATTATCAAAAGAAATTTACACTTCAAAGTCAAAGAAACTGAAGAGTTCAAATAAAGACATTGGTACAGCTTACTTGATTGCATTCTGATCATTGTTATTCCTCTGTATATTGATACAGTTTTCATTATGTCTGTACCTTCCATTGACGCAGCCATAACCTTTCTCAAGCATTTTCTTCTGACCAAAAATATCATGGTTTGACCCTGGCCAAATGCCAGGCACCCACGACAGCTGCTCCCTCACCCTCCCCTGCCTCAGCTAGGCAGAGGAGAGGGAAAAAAAATTAACGAAGGGGTCATGAGTTGTGATAAGGACAGGGATGAAACACTCCAAGGGCAAAACAGGGTCAACTTAGGAGTACAAAGTGAATTTATTACAAACAGAGTCAGAGGACGAAAATGAGAGGTTAAATAAGCTCTTAAAGACACCATTCTTCTCCCAACCCCTCCCTCCTTCCCACCAACAGCACTGGGAGACAGGGGAGGGGGAGGATTCGGTCAGTTCATCACCAAGATCTTCCACTGCTTAGGGAAAGGAGTTCTTTCCCTGCTGTGTCGTGGAGTCCCTCCCACAGGAGACAGTTTTCTGTGAGTTCTCTGACATGGTACCAAATCTCATGAGCAGCAGTCCGCCCAAAACTGCTACAATGTGAGCTCCTCCCACGGGTAGACAGTCCTTCCAAAACTGCTGCCGTGTGGGTCACTCATCCATGGGGTGTAGTCCTCCACACACAGGCTGCTCCAGCCTGGAAGCAAGGGCCCTCGCTCTCCACTGGGTCTTCCTCTGGATTGCAGCCTCCTCCAGGCATCCACTCGCTCCGGCACAGGCACCTCCCCACAGGCTTCAAGTGAATCTCTGCATCCCCCATGGACCCCATGGGCTGCAGGGGCACAGCTGCTCCATCATGGTTATCACCATGGCCTGCAGAAGAATCTTGGCTCCGGCGCCTGGAGCACCTCCTCTCCCTCCTTCTCCACTGACCTTGGTGTCTCTGTCTTGTTTCTGTCACATGTTCTCACTCCTTCTCTGGTTAGGAAAAACTGTGTGTAGTTTATTTATAATTCATGAAAAGTATCTAGACTTTCATAAAGATTTGTAGAGAAAAGAATAGTTCCCATTTTTGTTTGCCGTTTAATTTCCTACCTTTTTATTTAAACCAGAGATGAAAATATCACAGAAAAGGTCTGCTCTTCATTTCAGCACTGAATCCATCTCAGTAGCAGCATTTAACTGTTTTGTGTACTATAAAACTAATTAACAATCAAGGTACTTATTCTCCAGAGAATGCAATGCTAGTGAACAAAATCTGTGTGTCCAGTGGTGCTTTTCTCTATAACATCTGGTCCAAGCCCCCACAAAAAAAAAAAAAAAAAAAACCAAAAAAAACAAAAACCTGGTGTGTTCCCATACACGAATTTCTGTGTGTTTAAATTCCAATTTGCCTTTTGAGGTAACCATTACAAACAGCTAATTAAGGGCTAAATTAGAATTACTGTAGGTGGTGCAAAACTAGAAGAGACACACAAGAAGTTGTGCCTCAAGGCTTTCAGTCTGCAGCAATCATAATGCCCTCAAGCACACTTGCAGGAATGCAGGACTACCTTGTGCTATTCACTGCGTTTTATTCCAAGCAATATACATTTAGATCAGGCCTCCAAGGGCTGTTTGGTGCACCACAGACAGCTGTATGTAGTGTTTCTCGTATTCAGAGAGGATAATGGGCAGAAGAAATCCAAAATCTTTTTAGATTCTGTGTAAAGGAAGCAAAGAGATCATAATGGGGAGGGGAAGGAAGAACACAATACCCACTGTGTTATTACAATAACAGGACAATCTGCAATGTGATAGCCAAGGAGATGAGGCCTTGCACACAAAGTCAAATATCTGCCTGTTTACTACATATGGGAAAGAAGACAGGCTTATTTTTTCTAATTGGAAAAAAGGGACATGGATGAGGTCTTTGTGAAGATGTGAATAAAAATAATAATACTGTATTCGTTTTCACTCCAGGGATATAAGAAGAGTAGTTTTACATTGCAGCATAATTTGCTGACATGATTTCCTACAAGTCTAAAAAGTCATAGGAAAGTGGGAGGACTGATCGTGGTTCCACCATTTCTACTCACAGTCTCAGTGGATATTCAGTAAGTAGCCTCATTTCACCTGATGTAAAACCATAGCTTGAGATCAAATGCAATTAGGGGTTCCATGGTTTTCTGATACTATAGGCTTCTTGGTCCTTCACCAGAATTTATGAATATTTTATTTTCTTAGAATTCCGCTATCTGTTATTATGGATGAAAAAGATGTTTGATTTATCTGACTAGGATAAAGGACTTAAACAGGCTTCTTATCTGCTCTCTTAAGCTTGCAGTGGCATTGGACTTAATTTAAACCACAGTATTTTGTAATTGACAAACATAAACACGGTGTTCAGCTTTGAAAATCTTTAATTTGACATTTCTTCCAATATGGCTGCTGAATTATGCAAACGTATTTTATTCAGAGATTGATAATTTGATTTTCTTCTTTAATCTTCTTTCTACTTCTAGAATCTGATAGAAGAGATAAAGAAGGTCTTGAAATTGCCAGAATAACAACTCATCTGAACAAATTATTTCACACAGAATATCCTAGTTAGCTTCTTTTGTATAGGATTGATGGGTATATCTGAAGGTACTGACATTCAAAAATTTTTGTACTTAATTTACGTTAGTCTGGAATATGTCTATCAACAATAAGTATTTGATAAATTAATTTTGCATTGTTTTTATTGGACACAAGACGTGGTTTCCTGAGCATTCCACTTAGATCCACATTGCTCCAAAATTTAAGTTTCTGGAATGAATAGTATTTAGGATTTTGATTACTCTGTATTCTGACTATACCTTTTATACTGGAAGATGCAGAACAATTAGTGAAATTTATCTTGATTTTATTGATATATATACCTATTATTCATAGCTGCTATCTGAATTTTCTGTGGATAAATAACTAAATTTGCAGGTAGTCTTTGAGCTCTTCACTGTATGTACTATTCATGCAGGTTAGGTTTCTGTTCCTTCATTGCATTCCACTATTTTTTAGAAACAGAACAATTAGCATGTCACAGAAATATGCTTTCCGAAAACATCTGATAGTATTTGGCATTTGTAAATATTGTAGAGTCATAACCAAAACATATGTGGGGACTGGCTGGGCATCAGTCAGTGAGTGGTCAACAATTCTATTGTGCATCACTTTTTTCTCTTGAGGTTTATTCCTCTCTCTTTTGCTTTATTATTTTTATTGTTGCTATCATTATAATCTTTTACTTTATTTAAATGATTAAGCTGTTCTTATTTCAATCCCTAGGCTTTATCCTTTTCTGATTGTCCTCCTCATCCGACAAGGGCTGGAGGAGAGAGGAATGACAGTAACTGCATTGAACTTAGTTGCTGGCTGGGATTAAACCATGCACTCTGTTAGAAAAGGCTACACATTTAAAATGCACAAATTGTGGGTTATGACAATATACCATATAATTAATTTGTGGTGCTTGATACTGGCAGACATTACTGAAAGTAGTAAGATACAAAAATAATTTCACATTTATGAATACAAATAGCATATATAGTTAGACTAAGTCACCTAGAATAAAACTAAAAGGGCAATCAATCTACATGCTTCAGTGTATGAAATAATTACTGGGTTTTGTCAGGAGGAAGTTTAATCCCCTATATAGATGCATTGAACAATTGGGGGTATAATGGGTATATTACGTCCTTCAGAAGAATCTTATGTTGAACTCATAGAGACAAGACACTAAGATAGGAAAACTATTGCTTATTTTCCATACTAAAAAAAAATGCTTAAGATTCTTAAGAAATAGACAAAAATAATATCCAATTTCACTAAGCCTGAAATGTTCAAAAGTTCTAGCCTGATATTTTTCCCAGATAAATTAATCTTTACAGAAACAATATTCATTCAAGTCTCCTCCATAATTTAGTACTGCTTTCATTTTTTGATGCATTTGATTTAAATTTGTCCACAGCATAAGGTACTGAAGCTGTATATTATAATCTTTAAAGTAAAACACTGAAGCAAAGCCACAATGGAGATCAAGCAAGTCAGAACCAAAGGATTCCCCATCCCAGCTGTGAAGCAGCTAGATTACCACTCTAGCACCTTTGCAGAAGGAAAGTGTGTAACACAGCCATTGCTCTTTGAAGTACTTCACTCTCCCTTGTAAACCACAAAGGTGTGTGGTTATTTTTTAATTATGAGATATCTCTTTCCCTCACAGCATCTTCATTCGTCTGTAAATACAAGTATACAAAAGACAAGGGAGGAAGAATAGATCTAGAGGGGAGAGTCAAAATTGTATTAGCATTTGTCTGCCAGAAACAATAGACACATGACAAAGCAATTTTCACAACTTCTTAATGAGATCCCAAGGCAGTTTTCTTGAGTTGTAAACTGAAAATGTCAAATAGATTAATTCAAACTCATACAGCTCACCAAGAACATTGGTTTTTTTTTATAAAGAAAGTGCTAAACAGAGTGTAGGACAGCACTACAGCGATACTGGACACCCATAGCGCAAAGATTGGTACAGAGCAGCTTTGATTAGCAGCAATGCAATAAATACTACAAAAGCATACAGTAATTCACCACTTACTTAAAAATTTATTTCTTTAGGAATATTTCAGCATATTCAACAAAATCAAGCATTCTTTTATTGGAATACTAGATATCAAATATTTATGAGAGAGGGGTTTTATCCATCAAGTCATTTTGACTATAATCTTACATACACAGTTTCTCACAGAAAATTAGTAAAATCGCTGGCTTTTATAAAGGTGAACCTAGCTGAGAAAATTGTTCCCATAAACTTCCTGGCAATATGGCTTTTCATTTATAACTGGCAGCCCTTGTACTGTTCAGTTCTGCCAGGTCAAAGCCTGGCCTATGTTATAGAATCTTCAATTCCATCTTGGGCTGATTAGCAACATCACCCCACTCTGTAAATGTAAGGAAATAAAGATAATATGCTTTCCTCTTTCTCCATCACTTTCCCCAGAGGTCACAGAGATCAGGCATGTCTTGAGAGATCAGGTTATTGCAAGCCTATACTGCTATGAGCATTTCAACAAAATGACATAGTCAAACTGGTGATCTCTGTGTCAAGGAAAAAAAAAAAAGGTGTAAATTTAGACTTCCCAACACGAAGAGTCAAGAGGATCAACCTGATATCCTAAGATTTACATCGGGGTAAAAGAATAGAAATACCTCCATAAATTTCTATACACCATGATTCACAACCATCAGCATCTACAGAAGTCTGAGAGTCAGAGACACCAGCAGAAGAGATTTCTGGAGTTCATAATGCTTCAGTTTAATAGTGACCTGAATTAAACACAGTTTTGTGATTCCTCTGTAGTCTGGTTTGTTAAGCTTTTAACATCCTTATTTGCTTCCAACATGTTCTGTTTGACTTTACAGCTGTTTGATCTGCTTTGTATCTCCTTGTTATTTTTTTCTTTTTTACCCCTGGGGTTCCTTGCAGTTCTTTTTTGATTTGTAGTTCTAAATGTCTTCCCACTACCCCCATATTCACTAGATTTTCAGGTTATTTCAAGGAAGGATGATTTCAAATACATCCTCTTCTACTCTAAGCACACCAAGAGGTAAATTTTCAGTACAATGCACAGTCATTTAGATGCACAACACTTATTAACATTAATAGGAGTCATGCAGCTAAATTCATTCACACCATGGTGAAAATAAAACCACAGCTCTTCCCGTCAATGAAAATTTCATAAGGATATTTTGCCCAGGAACTCAGTGGCCACACATAATTTCTAAGAAAGCAACAGGGCTCATGGCCCCTAATTGCTCACTATGCAACGTAAATAAGTCCATGACACTCTAAATGCTCTGTTCTACCAAGTTTGGAATTAGAGCTTAGGAAAGATAATATAATAATTTATTAAGACACTTCAAAGTACTATATGACTTCATACAAATACAAATACCACAGAGAAACACAGTAACAGAAAATTTTATATAGTTCAGGCCCATTTTCCTTACTTAAGTCCTGAACTAACAAAATTATCTGTTCGGTCGAACAATGGCTGAACAACGCCCTTCATGCTGAGTGAACTGAGTATGACCACACTCACCAGAATCAGTTTTGCCTGCACTTAGCCATATCACATTGGAAACTTTAAAATGTGGATACTGAGCAGAGGAAGAAAGAGGCCTTCCACCCACAGCTCTTCCCTGACTATTCTAGATATCAGTTAACTTACATGGCATTAAATAGCAGTTTTGAATTTAACACCAGTTAATTAAGAAATTGCATTTTAACCTTCACTCTGCATTTTATGTTATTTTATTTTTTTAATGTTTCAAGGAAATATGTATGTACCTGAAAGGTCACTGCTAATCAAATTTTTAAAATAATTTCTCTTAAGAGGTTTTTTTTTCTTCAGTGCCTTTATTTTTAAATCTATTTCAGTTAAACCAGTCAGGCTCCACAAGCATCTGTTACTCAGTCCTATTGCTAACATCCTTGTAATTTCCATGCTAAACCCCAAAAATAATCCAGTTTCAGAAATACAGTTTAATAGTGGCTCATATCTTTTTCAGTTACACACTAAATTGGATGTAATTGCTGCATTATATAGTAGGTTGCCTAGAATATAATCTTTGGAGATACTGATCTTTATAAAAAGCCAAAAATAAAAAAGCAAACACAGATAAGCACTTTTAACAGAAGCATATCCATATCTAACTCATGACACACTACACATTTTCTGCTATAACAGTTACTCCCACAGCTTCAGCTGAAAAAAACAGCAATCCTTCTTTCCTGTTCAGTGCAGTGATAAACTAGAAACAAGACCCAATGTTTCTTGTTAGAAATAGCTGCACTTCAGAATTACATAAAATATTAAAGACTCAGTATAGGCATTATACATCCAGTTTTGTTTTGACAGGTGTCCCCCATTCCTTATCTGCTCAAAACTAAAGGACTCAGAAGCTGTGTCTGAACTTGGTAAGCATTTGCAACATTGCCGTGCCCATCCACATACCTGTGTGTCTTAGAATTATTTTTAAAATAAATTAATAAAGAGTTTCAACATCGTTAAGATTAATATACAATAGTCCTGTGAGTTGGTATTAATAAGGATTAATTTCTCCACTACTTTCTGGGGGTTTTTTATAATTTCTAATGTGATTTGTGGTCCCTCAGAAGAGAAAAGTGTATAGTGCTCTGGGCTTAATAAGAGCCTCTTTCCAAAGGGTATTTTCCACATTCAAACTTTGAGGATATCAACCTTCTGGGTTAATATATTATATAATAGTCCACTTAACAAGATCTAAAAACACATAAAGCCCAGACTCACAGCTAGTATCATTTTTTGAAATGGACACTGTACATTCCAGCTGCCTACATCTCTAAAGTTAAAACCAGTCCTCCTAAATTTAACTTCCAACTAAATTATGCTTCGCAAGGTGATCAGACAATCTATACGACACAACACTTTTAAAATAAGTTCAGATCTCTAGGTCTGCGTGAAAGGTGGGCAATTAGCACTTTGTCTGAATTTTTGCTCATTTGAAATTGTTTACAACTCTTTACTTGTATATTCCCAGTGCCCTGACAGAAAAACAGACAACAGCAGTCTCTAATACTTCTTTTCCATTCTCTCACTATCCAGGTTGAACTTAGAACAACTGAGTGTCCTGATAAAGTAAAAAATAATGAATGTTTAAGTTTTAGACCTAAGCCTGTGCAGGTATCTACCTAGAAATATTGTGGAAAGTTTGAATAGAATATATTTAGCCAACACTACCAACATATAATTTCAAATTCCTGAATCTGTAGGCAGAAAGGTGGATAGGCAGAGGGCACCAGAGACCAATTTGGAACTTCTATCATTCTGATGCATATGAAAGCCTGGACCAAATCACCAGCCTCAAGGAAATATTTCAATGAGAACACAAATATAGACAGAAGAGCTTTATGGCACACTACAAGTAATGAAAATGTACAGAACTGAAATAGTTCTTTCACAAATGGAAAAAGAATCTGCAGAATATAATTTAATATTATACAATTCACCTTCCCCAATTTATCAACTGACACAATACTCTTTTAATTATTTCTACTTCCTGCCCTCCTCTATCTCCACAATATCCTGTTGTTAAACTCTACAGAATATTCAATGAACAAAGATCTATGAAAGGACTGGAGTTTTCTATGTCTCAAAACACAAGGCTAAAGTGTAGGAATTAGACATTTTTTACTCATGTATATCATATAGGTCTCCTAAAAATATGGAGTTTGCTATTCCGTTATCTGGGCACAAACTGTAATCGTATTAACAGGTCTTAACAAACTTAATTTGTCATTGTATTTTCACAGACAACACTTTGCAAATTAAATGTAATGAGGTGTGTGCCACATGCTCTGTATCTGACTTTTTTTGACAACACATCCCTTTATGCCGCTAAGAGTTTCAAAAGAAATATAGTCATTACGAGCAGAACTGACAACAGGTCTTCAAGTAAAAACCAGTAATCATTTAAGACACAGCATGATGTTGGATCATCAGTTAATATGATTTTGTACAGTGAGTGTCAAAAAAATGAAGGGTAATGAAAAGCAAATGGAAAGCTTGGAAACATTTCTACTGTTACCACAGGTTTGGTTTGCTGGTTTTGGGGTTTTTTTAAGATAGCCACATAGAATTCCATGATTAATCACAAGGATACTTTAAATTTATTTTTTATACTTTGTGCATGTGGCCTCTCAAAGTAAAAAAGCATTAAAAGTGCTCATCTGGTGATGGCAGTACCACAAATCATTTTTGTGGATAAAGCAAGCTGTGACAAGAAACTTTTCCCACTTGCTTTCACGTGTGGATATTGTCAAGTTAGAGGCTCAATTCCCCAACTCCCATTCTCTCCTTAAAGACAAACCCATCTATTCAGACCCATTATGCTGATTTCTTCATGCTTGTAAAGCTCTGAGATTGCCACGTTAAACACACTGCAAAAAGCAGTAGAGTCTACACAAAGAATGCCTTAAGCAGTGGTAGGAGGAGCCATCATGACACATTTTCTTTCTGCACCTTCCCTTTTCTTATAGTTTTTAAACATTGCTGTTCACAAAGGCTGAGAAATGAGGGCAAAAGACAAAGAAAATCCGTAAAGCTGAAGGTTAAGACAATGAGTAAAAGTCTTCAGGCCTTTCAGAATCACTGATGCAAGGACATTATAAAGCCCCAAGAGCAGAAGTCCCTTAGCAGGCAGTGATTGTCTCTGAGTCATTGTGCCAAAAATCCAGAGAAGAAAAGGAGGCACTAAGTTGCAGAGGGAAAGTAATTCCAGCTGGAAGTTTTCGGACTCTGGACACAGAACTCATTTATTGCTCAGCCCCTGCTGCTTACAAATAGCTCAGGTGCTTTTCCTGTTACCTCTAAAGTCACTCTATGACCTGTGTTTTAAAAAGATTGTCCTTGCTTTCTGCATGAAGAAGCTCAGGCATTGGTATCATGCAATATCAAGATATAGAGTACAGAGAGGCAGGAGTGTTTTCATCTTAGCAGTTAGCTGCTGCTCTCCAGTACTGCAAGAAAGAAGCCTAATCAGATAGTAACACCCATGAGAATGAGTTTTCATCAACAGCTGTTTTAACTGAATGTTGTACATAGTGTTGCGATGCGTTTTCTTTGTCAAGTCACATGGACCTCATACCACTTATTGTGAGAATTTCACTATGTAAGAAAGATACTTCAACAATGAAACTGTAGATAAGTTACCGCCCATGATGGTTTCTCCTAACATTTTAAAATCGTGTGTGGGACCCCTTCTATGCCTGCCCCCTGAATGTCCTTGGTAGCAGCAAAATAACTTAATGACAGGTTGTCTAAAGGATCAGAATTGAATATAGTACACATTAATGATTGACATTTAGCTGCTACCTCCCTTATCATTCACTCTAAACTACTGGGGATTATTAGGAGAGAATTTTGAGGGGCATATGGGGTGTGTCAAGGAAGACAGGCTCCAAGTTATTACCCTGAGCAGCCACAAACGTTTTTATATCTGAATCACCACTATTTTCTCTTTACTTTTCTTTGCTTAATGCTTTGTCACAGGGGAAGGAAAACAACAGATCTAAATTTGATTTGATAAATTCTGTAAATAGCAATAAATTGTCAAATGCTTAGTGCAGGGATCATGGATCTCAATTTTCATGACTCAAGGCAACCATAAAAACAGCTATGAGGAAAGAAAAGTGGCATGTAGAAAATTAAAACTGAAACAGCAAGGGTCTGGGCATAGAAAGTGATTGCTGTCTAAAAAGAGGGTACAATTACCAGGAAGATATGAACACTATATAAACAGTAGTTGCAGGAGTTACAAGGTTTTTGAAAATGGACTAAAACCAGTTTAAAAGTGCTTTAAAAGCTAGAAAACACTTAATTCAGAGTTCCATTGAACCTCAGCAAAATTTTGCAAGCACATCACTTGCATCATATTCAAGTCAGCCAGCAAAGCCAACTGTGAGAAAACTAGCAGGCAAAATTCTGGTCTGGAAGGATACCAAGACAGAGGACCATGTAAGGTTTTTTTCCATCTACATTTCTCCATGACTGTACACTACAATAGTTTAGACATTTAGAGAGCCAAGTAAAACAAAATTTAATTGAGGTTAAATTGGCCTTCATCCTGAGTTTCAGAAACCCAGAAATGAAAGATATTTGCCAAAGTGATGTAATAAAAATTGTACTGTTTAACTTGGCTATTTAAGGGATTAATCTCTGAAGTTAAACAGCTCTCATTACTCATTATTATTCTTTTATGAGGCTATCATATTAATTAGAGTTCGTTGGCCTATTCGCAGGCTTATGGAAAATAGATTGATGAGATTTAAAATTTTCGAACTTAAACCAGGTTTTTTTGCGTCTCAGCAAAAGTCAATATTTCATGCAAGTAAAACTCGTAATTTTAAATAGTATTTTCTTTTGTCCTCTGAAGGAGAGTGAGGATTGCCTATTAAGAATTTTGTAGGACAGACCTTTTGCATTGCATTTTCACACTAATGCATTTTCAAATCCATTCAATTTTTAACACAGGAAAGAATGAATAATTAAGCAACACATTTAACATTTACTCTTACACACCTGCCAGCAACTGAGGGCTTTAATTAAAAATCACAGGAGAATGTACACAAACACAGCTTTTTCCACACTTATAGCACGGATGTGAGAGAAAATTTTGCCATTGTGTTTGTTTATATCAGTTCTTAACAATATTTGAAAACAGATGAGTAACTGAAAAATAAGGCAATACTCTCATTTTATTTGAGTTCCATTACTTTCAGTGTTTAAGAGAAAAGTTTATTGTATTGAACACAAAATGAGCAAGGAATATTTCAGTGAAAAATGCAGCCTGTACAATATAAAATTTGGTATTACATAGAACATACTCAAAACTGACAACGGTTATGAAGACAGACTAGAAGATCATCTATCATTTTGGCTTCATGTCTTGGGAGGTGGTTAAACAGAGGTAAAGAGGTTGTACAGATTAGACAGTGTACTAAATGAGAAAAGGAATTCACTTGAGGAAACTGGGCTGGACAATGAAAGAAAAAGGAAGAGGAAGGAAAGCATAATATTGAAAGGAGCAGATGCAGAGAAACTGAGGTTAAGTAACATCTGTATGGTGTGAAAAAAATTAAATTACAAAAGGCACAGAGACAGTTTATGAAAGGAAGAAAAGCCTTACAAATAGAAGCTATAAATTAAACTAGATCTTGAGTCCAAACACATAAGTAAAAAATAACTGAGGCAATCAATATTCTTTTCTTCTTACTGGAAAGAGAAAAGACATATCATCTATGTGTCTCTAGGAAAGTCTGCTTTTGGAAAGCAAGTGAAGACCTAGAGCTCTGCTTAGCTACCTGCTGAGCTAGCAGCAGTTTGAGTATTCTTTTGCAGTAAAAAGGATTCTTAATAGATAATTGTAGGAAAAAAATTCTTCTGCTTGAGGAAGTCTGGCTTGGAAGTGTAGCTTATTGCTTGGATAAGCAACTTAGATACAGTGACATAATACAATTAAGTGGACTTGGTGAAAAATGCAGTGGAAGCTGGTAAGGAGCAGTGTGTTACTTATCTTCTTCACTTTGCAATACCTTTAGCAGCATGACTAAGTGAGGGCTTTCACTTATGTAGCATGATATAAAGATTTTCTCTACATCGGTTTAGTCTGGCCACATTGCTTATATAGAGGAAAGCTGTGAATATGTTATATGCATCACACCAAAAAAAAAGAGTGATAAGCTCTCACATAGCATCATTTAGCTATTGCTTTATACAGAGGATTAAAAAAAAATGGAAAAATTTTTGAAGGGCCTTATTTCTTCTGCATATTCTATGCCTTCACAAGTGAAACCAAGAGCCCACAATTATCATGACTGAGAGACCTCAAAAGAGCAAAACTTGTTTTAAAAGCAGCTGTAGAATTCCTTAAAGTAAGGATATCTATACCAATATTCAATTACTCATCCTGTATACTGAGCCATATGTTCCTCACTTCAAAGATCCTAGCCCTGACTGCTGCCAAAATAGCAGGCTTTCAATCTCTACATGCCTAAACATGTATCTTAGGCCACACAGAGCTGGAAACAAAACTGCACAACAATTTTTCATTATATGGGAAAGAGTTGGAGTTTTTCTTACCAGTTTTGTAGACTAAGTTCAGATTTCTCTTTTATATTTCCCTATTTTCTTATTACTTAATCAATCAAGTGAAAGGAAAGAAAACATCTATTTTTGGATCTCCCCAAAAATTAGAAACATCACAATATTTGAAACATGTGCTGTCAATTTTATTTATATATGTCATATAAAATAGATATTGATATATCTACATTGTATTTTATTTATTTGTTTGTTTATTTATTTATTTATTTATTTAGGTCAAGCATAGGCCCAAATGAAAAAAATTAAAAATCCACAGTTTCAAAAGGGATTAACCAGGCCAGTTTGGGTCAAAGTATAAGGGGATGAAAAAGGTTTACCTCTTACTTTTTGATTATTTTTCCTATTATTGTTTATTACATGAGATGAAAAATATTGGGATGATCTCTGATTTTTTTTGAGAAGATAATTTCTTGGAAAAATGAATATTTCAAAAGACAGAATTACTGATTCTCTATCTGTGAGAGGAGTATATCTCCAGAAAGGTAATTTAAAGGAATTTACAGTTTTGAGAAAGTTACTGGTTTTATGAGGAAGCTGTTGTCACAGTGACTGTTAACACAAATCTTGACTTTGCACTGAATAAGTAAAACAAAAATCAAATAAAATGTAAAAGAAAGAGATAGAGAGGAAAACAAATGGGAGAAAAGGTGTGCTCATGGATAATATTTTTCTGAGATTAACAAACTGAACTTACTAAAAGAATGTCATCAATTAAGACACTGTTTCTTCTCAGTCAAAGAATTTATGAAGCAGGTGTCAGAGGGCTAGTATGCTAGCTACCCTTCTCCTGAAAGAGACAGCTGTGAAATCTGGCTTATGTCACAAGACATGAAGCAAACATTTATTATTACACCCATGAGCATTTCAAAGATGTGAAAGCCTTTTTATCCAGACTTCAAATGGGGAAAGAAATATACTCAATTTTATCCAATTAATCTGAAAAATATTTGGATTTTCCAAACAAAAAGAAAATTTCATTTATTGTAATCAAATGGACAAAAAAAATCCTCCTTCCTACAGCTCTTTGTTACTAATGCACAGACTAAAATACTGAAGTGGGTGGGTTTGGAGGCAAATATCAAAGAAGGTAACGTCCCTACTTCAGAAAAAAAATCAGTGTATTTTAAAAAACAAACAAACTTCATCAGCATTGACACTCTTCCACCTTTTTTTTTCAATAAAAATTCCCAAACAATCATAGTTAGGGCTTCTAATTAATGTAGAAAGTTGATGATAATTCTACACCAAGAACTGGACTACATCAGGTAACTAATGAAGTTCATTTTCCCAGGCATCTTCTGGCCAGCAACAGACTGAATTAAGGATTGCAGAGCTGTGCACTATGTTTTATGTCCACACACTGCTGCTTCATTTTAACTGTGGGTGTATGAAATCAATGCTTTCACATAAAAATAGTTTTAAACAGAAAACCTGATGTAGCATAACAATAAGTATGTTTCTTGTAGGTATCTAGGGATGACTAACTACCTCTGAAAATAAAACCAGTAAAGCAGTGTCTTTATGTCCTCTGTAGGGACAGAAATAGTGTTTATGTTTTATGATACTGCAAAAGTAGTTAAAATATCTGGACATATTTCACATTTGGTAGTAGGAAAGAATCAGTCTGCTCCTAAAATGTAATAGGTTCTGGCCATCTGTGTCACACTGTTCTGGGGCAAAAGGAAATGGTGTGAACAACACCATTAAAACTGAGTTACTATGGCAAGCATCAGGCAGAAGTGATCAATAAATACATTGATATATTATAATTTCTCCAGAAATCATCATCCTTTATTACTCAGACCATATAAGGGCTGCATAAGAAAGTACAATATAGCATGTCATGAAAATAGTAGAGATGAGTGATTGTGCCTGTAGAGAGAAAGTTTACTTTCTCACTTCTGTTACACTGCCAGTGTGATACGTGATGAGCCTCGTAAACCACTGTGCAGGTGCACACATCTGGAATACCAGCTACAGTTCTGCTTCTAATACAGAATCATTCTCTTGGTCCTCTCACCTCTTCTGTTGTCCTGTCTTTCTTTACAATCTTTGAATTTGGTCTTGTATCTGAGGAGTTCAGCTCCTCACATCTCCAAAAACCATTTTCACATGAAACCCATCTAAAGTAATAGTACAGTTATTTCTTTAACTGTGTTCATATATGAAGTTTCAACTGACTACTAACTTGATATAGGTGTACTACAACAGTGTAATTAGGAATGGCACACAACTATTTTGCAGTCCTAAGATGGTATAACCAGACACAACCTCATATACGTAACACATATATCACAGTGTGATCACCAATGAGGCAGAGAAAGATAGTTGAAGTTTCAAACAGATAGCATCCAAGGAACAAAAATCACCAGGCAGAGGAAGCACAAGCAACTGCTAATAGGCAGGGCAGGTTCCCAAATGTACAGGACATAAACCCAGCGATTAAAAATTATATAAGTTGGGCAACATCAGGGGCAGAGGAGAACCCCCTTCAGGTAAGCAGTTATACAGCATAAGTATCTCAGTTTCAAGCAAGGAATAAAATTACAGAAGATGATAAACCCACTTCTTTCATCAAAGACCTGTCAGGGCTGACTAATTTGACATTTGCAACTAAGAAATCCTCAGGACCATATCTATCAGTACTAACTATATTGCACCAGATCTGTGGTTTTGTATACCCATAGCTCTTTTAGAATATGACTGCTAAAGACTAACACCTTCATATATGTACCAAATATGTTTGATTTGTAAGAACTGACCACCAGGACAAAGTATATTAATAATGAATTAATCTAATAAAGCATTAGTTTTAAAATGTGAAATTGCCCTGATTTGTCACTCATATCAAAGTGATCTCTTTATAAATACAGGTTATTTTCAAGACTATTTTACTCTTAACAGAAACACCCCTTGCTTTCACATGTTAACAGTTACACAGAAAGGTGTAACTATGCAGATGATATAACAACATTTTCCTCCAAACACCCTGCCAGAAGGATGCATGCTGAACATCATGATTCAGTATGCTGATGTACAGGTTAGAAGATGATTTTTCAGGTCTTTTTCTACTGCAGCTGCACACCTTTGACCCTTAGATCTTTCCTTCTCATTATCTCCGTACTTTATATAAAATATCAGTTGCCTTTCAGTTCATAACAATTGCCTGCCTTTATTGGATTTGACTGGTTTTCTTATTCTGGTACTTATTTTTGTAATTGTATTTCAATTCTTCTTCCCAGCAGAGCAAGGATGTCCAAAAAAGTACCAATGACAGAAGCACTCTATTGAGTCATCTGCTACTCAGACCATACATGCCTGGACTGTTTGTCTCATTTGCCAGCAGAAGGATTTACTTTGAAAAGTAAAATAAGAATGCAGTTGTACTGCTCTTCAAAGCTTATGTCTACTTGAAGAGAGAAGACTCCAGAAATGACAACAACACCGACCTTTAGAAACTCACCAGCTGCAAAAGTCTTATCAAGATCTCTCCCTGTGGAGATCTAGCAGTGCAAATGATGATGAGCTTGGCAAAGGAAAATGCTCAGCAAGTGATTAAGAGGCCAAACTGCCAGTCTCTCTCCTCCATCTTCACATATTTCATTTAAAACTTGCTCAGTGTTAATGTAGCAGACAAAGCAGTAATCAAGAGAGAGACAAAGACAAAATATTACATCTTGGAAATGAAAATTTTTTCTTTATACTAATATATTCAAATCTTTACAAATGACCATGACATACGTTCCTGCACATGCATTTTTTATCAGCCCTCAAGTCTATTACTTTTGAATTAATATCATATTTTAAGCTATTATTGAAATAACTGTAAAGGAATACTTGGAATTTAAGGGTATCGCAAATCTTCAGAACCATAGTAAGTATTTCAACACCAAGAAAATTGATAAAAATACTCTAACTGCTACTAACAAAAGTAACACAACTTCCAAATGCATTTACTTCATTTAGATAAATTGCACTTCTTATAGAATAAGATCCTGGGATCACTTGCTATCTGGGATCACTTGTCCCAATGGCTAGGTTTTTCTTCAGAACCCTTAAAAACCTGGCTAAACTACTTCAAACATTTACAGCAAGTTTTTATGAAGTTAAACTTGCTTAGTCAATATATTATTTTAACTCTTAATTTCCTATCTGCATTTCTCTTAGAACTCTCTAAGCACGGGATTCTGAATGACAACCCACAGAGTTCTTTGACCCTCCTTCATTCATCAGAGGTACCCCAGTCTGAAACACATAATTAATTATGCTTTTGCACAGGTTACTGCTCCCAAGCGTGTAATAAGAATTTCACAGTGCAAGGAAGAAAATATGGTCTCTGTTTAGTTTCAGACACAAGGCAAGTAGAGTAGAAAGGTGTTAAGAGAAGAACATTGAAATGTCTGAGCAACAAGAGCAAAACAGCTCAACCTATACAATGCAAAATGGGAAAGTTTTTACTTGCTGGCTTTTGCCTTGTACACAACTAAAGTTCTGTCAGACCTAGCTGCAACCTGGAGAGTTTCCGAAAAAGTACAGTTGTTTTGCATACATCTTTGTTCAGAGTACTGAAGCACTTTTTCAGGAGTGAATTAGAGCTCTTGGTATTTTCAGTCTTTGACTTCAAAGCAGCAGTTAGAAGTATGAGTTGTCCTTTTTTAGACAACAGTAAGAAATTTTGCAGACCTCTTAACAAGTACGGTTTCAAAAAATCTGTATTGGGGCACTAAGAAGAGGGAGGCTATTTTTTCTCCTTTATGTCATTTTTTTTGGTTTTTTTTTTTTTTTTTAACACTGAGCTGCTTTAGTTTTCTGAATACATAGAGAATATCAAAAAAGTCCTTCTGTTCTTAAAGAAGTCAAAGTAGATTTCAAAAGAGAAGAAAAGGTAAGGAGCTAAGCTACAGCATAAGCCAAAAAACATTGTAGTTAAATCTGTGATATTTCACTAATTCTGAATATTAGTCTGTGTTTAGCCTCAAAGTTTAGTAGAAATGTAATTGATGGACACAAGTCCTCTCTTATGTTTTTCCTCAGTGGGCAGCTTGTTGTTGAGGTCGCTCAAGTTCTGAAGTTCAGTTAAAAAATACAAACTGCAGCAAAAAGTTCCAAGCTTTAAATTTCTTATTCCTTTATATCAAATATATTTCATTATCTTTTTAAAAAAGCTTATCTCAATTAGACACCTTGGGAAAAGTCAAAAACAAATCTCCAATGGTCTTTTTAAAAGTAACTGCTAACTCTTCTTTCTCAAAATCTGTATCAGAACAGAAATTTATTCAGTCATTAATGTAAATTTGTTAAAACAGCATTCATGTAAATAATACAAACCCGTAAGTTTACACATCTCTTACATTTCCACCATTCTTTAAACACCATACACAGTTTAGGCAAAGACAATAAGGTGGAAACCAAAAATTGGGACCTATTATCACCCTCACCTGTATGTATCTTGTCAGTCTCTGTTGACATCCCATACCCTTTCTTTGATGGCACAGTGAATGTCCTTTTCTCTAGATCTGCACAAAAACCAACACAGCTGTGTCTCTTGACAGCACCATGTCAATAATGTAACACTGTAAACCAGCTTTGTGTGTTCAGGGTTCAAATCTCAGTGTCTGTGAAGAGTTAATCTTTACTACTATTTCTATATCAAGAGTCTTTTCCTCTCAGCAATTACTGATATGCTGGCAATTCAAAAAGCTGGAAAATCAGAGCACTTTCTCTAGACAACCTGCCTTGGATCCATTCATAGCTGGTACTCCATCTGTTGTTATAGAAACATGTTTCAATATTATGACTTCTCTCTCATCTAGCTAGCTAGTTTAACTACAACTATCGCCAGGGTGTCAAAGAGCTTGACAAAGAAAACAACATGAAAAATTCTGGGTCAAGTCAATCAAATCAGCAATAGCCTGAATATAGTTGATCTTTTGCCACTTTCAGTGCATCCCTTCCTATGCCTGTAGATTTCTTCATATTGCCACTCATCTATTAATTTCAATGCTTTTTTTAGATACTGAAAGAAAGCTGTAGCAGACAGATGGGGATGTCATTTAGTCTGAAAGGTGGTAACATTAGTGACCATTTTAATCTCTTGAGGACATACCTCCCTCTTGTTAATTATGAAATCTATTAAATGGGGGCATGGTCTTCCAGAGAAAGTGGTAGAACCTACATTGTTTAGAACTTAGGAAAGTAGGTTGAACAATGCACAAGAAAATGTGCTGTCAAGCGCAAGCTACGCTGGCAGAATGAAAGACTATATGAGTTAAGAGCTGCTAGCTATTTCTAACTTTTGTGAGTATCATAAACCCTACAGAATTTCCCATATAAACACGGAGTTGGAGCTTGCTTTGGAGAGAGTAGAGTGAAGGGGAAACAGCAGTCTGGGGAAATAAATACTAAATAACACATCTTCCTAATTTTCTTATTCAATTGACTTATGATATCCCTGAAACCTTTACGTACTTCTAGATAGTGCATTATGAGTTGGAGAAACTAGACCTATGTTGTTAAACACTAAGCAGAGCAAGTGCAAAAGAATTCTGCCAGTTATTTTGCAGTCTACGAAATGGAAAAGGGATTCCTTTGATACTTCATATTGGCTAGTTTTGTATAGCAAAAATTTACCTCATAAATAAAGCCTAATGCCATGCTCTTTCAATGGCTAAAATGTACCAAGTCTATTTCCACCGCAAACTTAATTCAGTCTCCAGGCAGGACACTTGCGAAGTGCTATTAACCAAAATGAGCAAAATTTGTACAAAATTATTTTAACAAAATTCTTCTATTTTTTTCTTAGAATAGAGCTCTGAAAAATCACTAGTTTTCTTAGTGAGAACCAATTGGATTTTTTCTTTTATTGCTCAATAATATGCTCTCCGTTCCAAATCCATCAATTAGTCACTTTCCTGCTAACTCTTTTTCTTTTCAATTTATATATACCTATTGCTAAATGACTCACATTTGGCATTATGAATTTCAAAACTATTTATTTGGTATCTTCTCAGGGAAGATTTCTAAAGTATCTCTCTGGCAATATTAAAAAAGTTAAGCACAGAGCAGGGTAAATCTTTTCATACAACAAATTCAACGTGTACCATCAGCAAGTGTAAATAGAAGTTCAGTAACACAAGCAAAATGTGTCATTCTCACATTCTGCCACCAGTTATACTAAATAAAATAGCTCAACATGGCAAAACAAACATTAATTCACTATCCAATTACTTCTTTATAACATACACAAATATTAATTCAAATAAAAGCAGTGAGGTATACTGCTGTCTCCAGTACCCATTCCTTTCTTTTCTTGCTCCAGTTTTACTCCATGTTTCTGGGCTTTCATCTGTAACTTTTAAAAAATATTTCTGAGAAAACATATCAAAAGCATTTTTGAAACACAAGTAAATAATTGCCATTATATCACTTTTATTTATTATTTTATTAACTCTATCGAAGAGCAGTGAAAAAAGGAACAACTGCTCTTATACTAATTTTATGTACTGTGGCTGTAATTTTAAGTATTTACTTTTATGTTATATTTTACTATTAACATTAACAATTTTACAAGACTAATTTGTAGAGCTGGCCTATCATTTCCAGATTAGTTTGGTTTGAACAATATCACTTCAGTTCACTTATTACCTTTTCTCATAAATTTGTAAATTAAAAAAGTAAAGCACTGTGACCTGTCACAGAACACTACCTCCCTGATAAATACTGGATTTTGTCAGGTAATTGCGGTATATGACAATGTTTCAATGAACAACAGGAATTAATCACGGTGTTGGCTGCGTCTCAAATACTGGTCAGCAAAAATTAAAATCAGTAGCCCTGAAGTTGTCAGCTGTTCATGTTTAAAATCAGATTATTGCCTAACAAGCTTTACTAAACATCTGCTTGCTTTCATTCAGAAATTTTTCTTCAGCGAAGAAAAAATTCAGACATTTACCTAGGTTCCAACAGCCCAGGTGCTATAGTACCAGTAGCTATGGTCAGAGTGCTTAATGTTCAAAAGAATGCACATCTTACAACAGATGGCAAAAGCCACCTGCAGCCAAATCATCTGTTAGTTCTTGCCTTGCTTTGCACAGGGAACAAGACACCATATTGCAGGATAGCAAGGAGGCAGAACAGGTACAGGACAGATCAAAGACTTCTGATTGCCGCTGACACAGGGTCTATAGAGGACCCTACTCAAATGGACAAAATCTGAAAGTCGTAACACTCGGGGTAAGGAAGCTGTGAGAACTAATGTGCCAAACTGGTTCATCTTTCGCTGTTCCAGCAAACACAACTTGGAAACATAGCCCTCAAAACTATTTTTGTAGACTTCAAAAGATCTTCCTACAGTCCTTGGTAACAATGACCTGTATAAAAAGTAAAAACTAACCTTGCACATGAAGGTAAAGAAAAAGAAGCATGCACTTCCATAGAGATTTAAGCTTTGGTTTTTGAGATACAGTCATGCAATTAAAAAGAAGATCCTAGGGTTTGCTGGTGTGTTATCTTGGAGCTTTTCTTTAAACAAACAAAAGCAACACATAGGCACATGTGGAAATTCTTGAAAATGAAAATTTCATGGACAAAGTTCTTGCAAGAAGAATGAAACTCATATGAAATACTTATAAAGCCCTATACAATCTGTTCCATTTTATATTTGACTATATGTTGCTTATGATACAGAAACCATCAGAATCTCCAAAGTAATATTCTGAATTAGACTCCAATCTGATTCTACACATCAGGCAGAACCACTAGATGTCTGTTTTCTCAGTCATAGATGTCCATTTCCCCACCTGACTTAACCAAGTCATTCTAACTTGTCTTGAATGTGGAAACTGCTGTTGATCATGACACCGGTAATATAAAGGTCTTCAAATAACCTTTAGTAATCTATTCAGAAAACCACAAGGCAGCAACAAATACAAATTTATATTCAACATTCTTGAGGATTTTGTAACGGTAACAATCAGTAATGCAATTAGACTAGTGAGCAAGTTATTGTGCTCTCTTATTAACATAACAAAGCCTATAATTTGAAGTATGACTTGTCCATTATAAATTATGTTTAGTCTAATATGAGACGAGGCTTCATTCAAATCAAAGGGATAAAAACTACAGTAGAAAGAGATCCAACTAATTTGAATTACACAATATAGTCCTGAGGTATTAACCCCATTTAGATAAAGCTGTGAGTGCAAAGGGAAACATCCACTTGCAATTGGCTCAGTGGGTAAATTAACTGGGTGTGTGTTTCTTTACATGTATTATATGTGTAAAAAATACATATAGCTAATAGCATCTCCAGCATCCTTTTCAAGCAACAACAGATAATGGCATCATAAAAGAGGAACACATGAGGAGAGATTGTTCCCAGAGACATCATTTGGTAGCCACAATCTCTCATGACCAAGAAAAGTTGCTTAAGGTTATTAACGAGGTGGGTCTGATGAAATCTGACCTGAGGTATAGTGGAAAAAACTGCAGAGATAAGATACAACAGGTTCCATTATATGCTTATAAATTGTACAGTAAAGACATAGCTTGAGAAGAATTAAACTAATGAGAACACAGAATCACTCTGTAGGGACTCAAAAGGAGTCCAAAACTCAAGGACAGTATTACTGTGTAAATCAGAGGGCAAGGAAGGACTATTACTTAGAATAATTTACTAAAAGCTTAGTAATAATGACTGTGCACAATATGTGTGTAAAATGGCTGAACCTCAACAGCATTTAAAAGAAATTTTCTATAGTTGGAGAATTTTATTTGATCTCCACAAGGTATAGGATATAACCTCATTCGTCCTTGCAGGTCATCACACAATAGTTTTAAAATTAGAGTGTTTGTGGGCTGTCCAGCAATCATAAACCAAGCACAAAGAGAAAATAAGATGCCTCTAATGCACTGACAAGACATCCTTTCTTCCCCATTTTCCTCTGTCTCCTTGAAACCATAGATTTTTATGTTATATTATATGTTCCTCTTGAGATCTTGAAGCCAGTGTCATTTCTGACTCTTCTTCAGGGAAGCCAGGATTTCATTATAGAGAAACCCATGACAGCATGGAGTGTTTTCTGCAAAGGACTTAATATTTCCAAATGACAAATCAATGACAAGACATACACATAAAATGGACTCACTTTTTTGAGAGTGAGTGAGACTTACTCTCTCCAGCACAGACAACTGATTTTCTCATTAATAGAATCTTAGAACTAGTAGACTCCACTTGAACTCTTGTTCAAGTTAAGAAATAGAGTGCATCTAGTACCTAAGTACAGACATTGAAGGAAGAAAACGGTTCTGTTCCTCTGTTCTGTAATTCTATGAAAGCTGGCCTCAAAAAAGTCTCCTTTCTTCCCTTTGAAACTCTTCTTATTTAGTAAAAATTAAGACCATCCAATATTCTATTGTATATGTCTCTGAACCATGTAAATTGCAAGAATGGAAGCTGACTAGTATATTATCATTAAAACATCTGGGCCTAAAGTAGCCACTAAAAAGCACTCTGTGCAACTTTTGCCTTGATTTCAAAATTAAAGCAAGTTCTATTTGTAGAAAATTATCCTGGTATTGCTATCTCTGTCTGCTGTATAATGATGGTTTTTAATAGCTAATACAACTGTATCCGAGGTTGTTTGAAATTTACAACAAAAACAAAAGGATTCATTGGAACAGAACCATGCAGAGCTGTACACCAAGCTGTCTGTGTTTGAACTTAAAACAACACTATCCAGTTTATCACAATCTTGTAAATTATCTAACTCGCTCAGGAGTTTGATACAAAAGGCTATGTAAATATTTATTTGACCTATAAACCATTTTTCCACTCCCAGAGAGAAGACACTTTGCATTTCAGAAGAGGATCAATATCATAAATAAACAACGACAAAGAGAAGAAGACAAGAACTGAAATTTGGAGGACTCCAAAAGGTCAAAAAATGTTCTTTCAATACTGTTTTTTGTAAGCACTTATATCGTATATTAAGATCAAGTCCATAAAAATACTTTCCTTGGATTTCTTCCCTTCTTCTTTATACTTATCACTAAACAAATTTCTCGTAGATTGCATAACTACCACTTTTTTTCATTAAACATGAAGGACAGACACCCCACCTCCACTTTTTTCTTTTGATGAAGTCAAAACTAAAAGTTCAGAACACACAGATACTTACTTCTACTCTCTGCTGGCTTCTCAGTCACTCAGAAGTCACATTAAAGGCCTCTACATTTATCTTCAAGGTCCTGAAGTAATTAGGTGTCAAAGAATTCCTAATTTGCATTCTTTCCTTTACCATTATGGGCATCTGTTGTCATTTCAAAAAACAAATGCCAGCCCCCAGATCAAAGTCTGTATTTCTCCCAGTGACATTTTTGACTTTTAGCAACAGAGTAACAACAGGAACACTTAGGTCCAGGAAGTCACTGCTGTAACAGAGCAGGTAGGGCCTAACAATAATATATCTGGGCTCATGTTTACAGGACAATCATAAGCTAAAACTGAGAGGAAAGTAAACTTGATAGGCAAAAGAGAGAAGGAAAGAAAATATTCAGTAGAACTACTGCCAAGCATAAGCAAACTCATGAAGGTAAGCAGTTGTAAGATCGGGCATTGGAACCAGGTACCATGGGATGTCTACTGTAATATATTTTTATGAAATCTTTGCAGCTGGGATTTTCAAACTATTTCAGGAAGAACTACTTCACACTTTCATGACTATCAGAGAGTAAGCAGTGTAGAAAATCTCATCAAAATAAGAAAAAATGAACAAAAATCTTAATTTCTATTAAGCTACACATGTTAAGAAAAAAGACAACAACAACAACAAAAACAACAAAAAAACCAAACAAACAAACCAAAAAAAACAGAATTCTTGCACATTTTTACAAGATAAGTAGGCATCGGGGGGGTTTATTGATCCTTTTGGTCCCTGCTTACATCCTTTTCAGAGCTAGCTGGCTGCCTAAAAACCATAAAACTTCAGAGAGTCTTGGTTTGAAATCTAACTGCAGTGGTTTCTTTTCCCATCAAAAATTTTTCAGCTTCCTGGGGACTGAGAACAGCTTCTAAGATACTGAGTCTCCAGTGTGGCTTATTATATTCAATAATTTATTGCAAAGGGGTTTGACTGTTTACAGCTATTTTACAATACCTCAATTGTAAAGTGAGGTCATAAGGGTAGGACTGTGATATACAACTCACTTTGGTTCCTATTTTTAAATCATCATCACCCTCCATTCACCCTTAACTTATATCTTAAGAAGTAAAGGAATTTCTGCTACTGGACAAAACAGTGTTGCTTTAAGGGTTATTATAAATCCTGTTTCAGGGTGGTACTGTCATCAGCAGATGTAGAGACACCAAACTGCAAATCATTCTAAGTTACCACGTAGAATGTTCGCCAGGAGATTATGGGATAGCAAGTTCACTGCAGAATTTAAAATCCATAGAAATATTCAAAACGTGATAACCAACCAGATTGCACCTACTGCAATTATAGGTAGTCCCAGAATCTACCAAACTCATTAAATTATTATGATCATAGCAATGTGACATTTCAGTCCTCAGATAGCTGAGCATTCATGCACATAAAACCACTAGTGCCAAAACTTGCTGAAGCACTAAAATGATTGTTACAATTTCCAAAAACCTCTTAAGACTTTACTCACCTTAAAAGGATTGATAATACAATATGAAAAATATATCAAGTTTAAAATATATATATATATCTTCAACTGCTATTCTCATCTATGGCAGTTATTCATCAGTTGTGCAGGAGAAAGAGTCAGAATATCCAGAGTATGACCAGAGACACTTGTACATTTCAAAAACCCAGTAACACTTCAAAAACATCAGAATGATTTTTTAAAAACCTACAAAAATGTATGCTATGAGTGCCCTAATAAGAACCGTTAAAGAATTTAACATTATTGATGCTAGACTGCATATATTAATTCATTTATTCCTATAAAGGAAAGCTCAAAATCCTACAAAGAAAACACCTTTGAGATTCAAAATTGTATCTCTGCCTAATGTTATGCTGTGTGATGCAGCAAACTGATGTACCCTGGATGTCTCTGTATCACATTGCACTTCAAATTATGGCTATTTCCATAATTTTACACTGAAGGAAACACTAGAATCAACTACAGCACCAGTGTGCTCACTCAATAGTTTTTGTGTGCTAGTTTTCATCAGTTGATCAACTTGCTTGGAATCTTACCATGCCCCCATAGTCATTTTAGCATACTCTTTATTCTGCACAGGGACTAAAAACAAATAAGGACAGTTTTGGAAATGTGTATGATGACCACACAAGCTTCACATGTAAAATAAATACACTGTAGTAAGCCAACCTAGAACTACAATGGACCTGTCATATATAGAAAAGTTAAATTTCACAGGGTGATATGGAGCAAAGTTTTCTTAAAATCCTTAGGAAAGAACATTATTAGCTGTATGTAAATTGAAGGGATTCACCTATTCTTCAGGCATTTCTTTCTCTAGATTTGTAAATGATTGCATTACAAGAACAGTCTCAGTGTCAGACGGCCAAATCTCAGTATCAGATTTCTTGCCCAGAATATGCCCCCAAATGCTGACCTGGGCTGAACTAGTCACGCATCAGAAGGATGTGCTCTCTGTGTCACATCACTGCTCCACGGATTATTTCCAGCATCGTCTGTGCAATTTACTCTTACAGCAAAACCTAGCAACTACTGTACATTTCCACTTATAGACAGATTTTTTCAACTGCAACAGATGCCCATGTTCTCTAAGATATGCATGTTCACAACACAATCGCAGCAGATATGCTCAGCCTTACTGTTGGATCTTACTTTGATTCAATACGCTGACATGTCAAAAAGATTTTGAAAGTACATACTCTCAGTCCCCCAAGTAGACACTGTGAAACATTAAAAAAAAACCTAAGCAATTACAATTTTTATTCCCCTTCAGGAAAAGAAAGGAAGGTTATAGCTGATACTTCAAAAGTGACTTTAGAAAGGCATAATGGAATTATTGCAATTGGAATTTAGCCAAGGACAATAGATTGCAAAAACCTATTCTTGCAAAATGTACCATGAAATGGCCAAAAGTTATCATGAATACAGTTTTATTACTCAGCTAAAAGGTAGAAAGTGGCCTGCAATTCTAAGCTAGAGTACTTGAGTCAGTATTATCTAATTGATCCATCCACCCTCTCCATCACAAATCAATGAACTTTTCCACTTTTCCATTCATTGAGGGCCTCTCATACAATACTAGCATCTGTAATTTCAAAGTAATAACCCAAACTATTTAAAATGTCCTCAGCTATTTTTAGGATTTCAATGTAAAAGGGTTGGAGAGATATATACCATAAAACTATATGGTTATATGAGTGTAAACCACATCTCCATTTTTAATCTTCCTATAGTTCCCAACAAGCACTCAAAAATTTGCAAGTTTACATAAAAACTTTTGTGTTTACAAACAAATTTTCTGAAAAAAAGAGATTGTTAATCTCTTGAGCTACAGGATTGTTATTTTCTTCACTTTCTGGTACACAGAGCAAGCATTTCTTTAACAATTATTTTTGCATTTCAGATTATTAATTGTTAATTAGCCACATTAGAAAATAATAACTTCTATCTCTAATCAAGGTCATCATAGAGAGGCAACATAAACATACACCTGCAAATTGTTTCACTTTTTAATACCAAAGGTAGACTATTATATCTTTAAACAAATGCACTGAGTAAAATATACAGAAAATAATTCTGACCAAGTAACAATGTGTATTCTATGGCTTTCAAAGACTGACAGCACCACTATAATCAAACTAGAAGCCACGTATTTTCCGTATTAGCTGTTTAATACTGTTTAAATTTTTTGTGAGCCACAGTTGCACAATGTGCTCAGTGGAAGAATTCACCAACAATATCAGATCACAAGCCATCTCAGAAGAAACTGTTTCTTTTATTGAATTGCAGTTATTCTAGTACTTTACTGGAAATTTTAGTTTCTAAAAACAATCACAAAGTCCTCAATCAATATATTCATTATGTTTAGTAATATTAAGCAAGATGGGAAGATTAAGCATTTCCTTCCCAAGGCAGTATGTAACCTTGAAGGAATGAAATTAGAACCAAAATTATTAAGCATGTTCTGTTTCCTAGTTAGGGCTGTACTGCTTAGTCCCTTTATACTGTACTACATGTTTTTATTTGACCTTACTGCATCCAGTCCAGGATATACAAACGTAATTGGCCTTACCTTGTCTTCTAGTGTTCTAAAGAAAGAATGTACTGAGGGACACTGAACTGTCACCTAGCCTTCACACCAGAGACTGCTTTACAAAGTAGCATTCAGACCAGGTAAGAAATGTAATTTTCTTACCATTTCACAAGGAGTCAGGCCAAAACTGGAATGTATTTATTTCCCCTTTATAGTATTAGACACAAAGTTATATTTTCAAGGAAATAAGACAGAAACATGAAGGTAAATCTGGGGGTTGTGGGTTTTTTTGTTTTTTTAATTGCAGTGGAGTTGGGACCTGCACATTATACAGGGGATATGAGGCAACTACACTAGTGAAATTAGGTACTGACTGAATTCTTGGAGATGCCACACTAACCTTTTTCTGTAAGTTAATCTATTAGAACTGTACAATTACCTCAGCTTTATTTATTTTTAAATTGGATTTTCTTCTGCTTCTCAGGATTTAAAAAATAAAAAAGCTAATAAATAACAAAAATAAAAACATAACCGGCCAGGAAACATTATTTTTTAGGTTTATGATGTCTAAATCAATTGCACTGTTTCAGGCAACCAACTTCACTCACAATTTTTGGGAGTATTTGGAATGAGTTGTTTGTGATTCACCTCTTTGATAGCACTGATAGCTTTTGACTGTTACTGAAACAGGAGGCAAAATGAAAGTTTTAAAAAATTAAATATATCCACATTCTTAGGCGTACAGCTAGGACATACCAAAATGTGGTTTTAGTTTATTGAGGAATTGGCTCTTAGTTACTGACAGTGTCTAATTTAACTGGAAAATTCATTTTGTAGATGGTACCACTTCTGCTTGGCTAAGTGCTGAATAATTTCTTTATTAAGTAATTTCTGCCTCCTTGCCATTTATGACTTAATGTTATTGGGATGAAAAAAATTCACATGACATTTTATGATGAAGGATACCTGCATCCTCTAAACAGAACCTTTAAGACCACCAGAAATGTTTTACATTAATGCACAGTGCAGTCAGGATTCAAATACACTTACATTGATTAAGACTTACAGCATGGAAGACAAAATAAAAACATTTTGCCCTAAAAAAAGAACAGTGACATCTAATTATGACTTTTTTTTCAGTGAGCGTAACATGATAATGGTAACAGAGCAGTATGAGCTAAGTGAGTTAATGAATCACGTGAAGTGATGCTGTATTTCATTTCATAGGAAGCATTCATTTCCCCTCGATCAAATCAGGTCCTTTGTCCAAAATCAGCAACTAAAACCAGAACCTTGAGGAAAAAATTAATGCTGCCTCCTTCTGGCACTTAGATGTTTTTGTTTACATATTCCCCCAGTCTGCAAGATAACACCCCATGTAATAACTACAAACAGTGAGAATGGAAAATTTATTCGGAATATTTGTTTTGCATTTAATTTCTTGGCACTTCAGGAAATTCAGTACTCTGAAAAATTGTATTTGGCTCAGAGAACACCATATGAAAGCTTTTTATTTTAATTTTATGAATCTTACTTCAGCTTCATGCTCTCTGTGACTCACTGTTTAAATCCCACAACTGAAGAACTGTGAGAATAGTTATTGTCTCTAAATTCCCCTAACATTTTTATGTCAGTTCTAGTCAGCTAACTTATTTTTTAATCTCTTCAAGAACAAATTTAAGACTTATCTTTTTACATCAAGATAATAGAAGGAGATAAAAAAGTATATGCTTTCATCCTCTGGTTTTCACATTTCAGGAATAATAGAATACATTATTAATTTTTTTCTGAGTTTTATCACTTACAGATTCACATTATAATCTTCCTCAGGGCCTGATGCAAAGGACTACATCTTATACAAAAAAACCCGTAATTACAGGGTTTTTTACAGATCATTCAAGTGTGTAATTTCCAACAAATATTGCACTGGGATACATTTAAATAGGCTTAAATGTTTGTTGGTTTTTTTTTTTTTTTACTTCTATCAAATACTAGTAGGCTGTCCATCAGATCCTGATACCATGACATCTAGATCTAACACTAGTTTTCATTTACCTTTATAGGAGTGGAAAAAAAAATAGTTACTAAAATTACATATTCTTATGCACTTTTACAATGTTAAGTATTTAATATATTTGCAATTAAGTTTGTTTTCTCTATTTGAATTTGCAAAGCAAGAACTGGAAAAGGGAGCACTTTCTTTATATTTTTCATGAGCAAAACTTTAAAGAGCTGGATTCACTAGACCAGAATTCAATTCCTAGTCTGCGTCAGTTCAACAGTACTAAACAGCTGGGCTCCTGAAGCAATTTCTGCTCATGTCAGCTCTGCAGGCTACAGGTTCAAAATCAGTGAAGTTTGGCCTCCCAGCAGCTTCTGGATCTCAAACTTTCCTGACACTAGACAATCTCCTGAGCTTTTAATCAATGTAAATCTTGTGATCTCCATCCACAATCTAGCAAAACATTTCCATGCTGCAGTAAGACACCTGTCATGGAACCCTGTTCCTGCTAAAATACAAGAATTCTCATTCTATATTCTGAATAGGATACATTTAGTAAGTTTCATAGAGCATACAATATTGAAGTTTAAAAGACTTTATGTATTTTACCTTCAAAACCTTCCTAGCAAAATATTATTAAGAACATACCTTTCCATATTGTGAAAAGAGACAGAAGAGCTAAAAATACAAAAAGTTGCCTGACTTTTTTTTTTAAATCTGACTGAAATTACCAGATAAAATTTGAGGACCTGCAGTTCTTTTACATTGACCCTTTTTAACTTAAAAGGAGTCTAAAAGTCTTGTCTTGGAAGTTATACTCAACCTAATTATATTTTGAATGTGGCTTTTTGTCACAAGATTGCAGCTTACCCATTATAGCCCTCATTTTTGTGATGAATCACAATTGGCCAAAACAGTAATATAAATACAATGTATGTTTTACCAGTCCTCGTTATGATTAATTCTACTAGTGGTACAAATTTGCATGAATGAATGTCAGTGTGTTTTCTGCCCTGAACATTTCCTGCTGGCTTCAATTCAGCCCTGCTGACATTTATTACAAATAATAGCTAAATATTCTTGATTTAATGGCTATGGTGGCCCCATGTCTGAAGGTGATGTCTGTAATAAAAGCAGACAAGACTAGCCTATAAAAAATACTAATCAGATTGTTTGCACACATAATGGGGAGGTCCCACAGACATACCAGCAAAATGGAATGACAGCTTTTAAAATGCAGCTGCTGAAAGTCAAGAGTTCAAGAACACATCACCTGCATTATTTTTTGTGTCTCTGCATTCTTTTACCCCCCACTCTGAAGCACCTGTGACAACATTAAGCCAAAAGGGTCAAAAGTTCAGTTTTGACCCTCTCTACACAAATAACAATGAATACCACAAGTCACAATGTAGTCACACCTACTGTCATTGTTAATTATTTTACCAGAAAAGCATGCTAAATTAGAGGGACTTGTCACAATTGAGTCAGAGCCACAAATTCAGAGTCACATTTATCTCAGGTTAATATGAATCATGTTAAAAACCTCAATTCTCCACACCATGCGAAAATATTTCCCCAAGTGCAAAAATATTCCTGCCCTTATACAAGGCAGAAAAATATGCTGCTTGCTAGAAGTACAGAGTAGACGAGAAAAACAATAGGTGAAAAAGCTCTGCAAGATGTACACATATACATCATACAAAAAGACTGAAGAAAATGTAAAAAGAAGGCTATCATACAAGTTTACTGTTGTGGACACAAGGAATTTTCTCCTTGACCTGTGAATGGGCAGCTGCCATGTGCCAGGGATGACAAAAGCTAACAGGGTCACTTCAGGTTGTAATCAAGCAGTGCTACCATCTCCTCTGGATCATTCTAGAAAGGATCCTAAAGTATTCAAATCAAAATTGGTAAGGGCACTGCCTGTAAGGCTCTGATGGCGGGGAGGGGGAAATAAATCATACTAATTTTTGTGGTTCGACACGGCAACGACACATAAAGAAAGCAGCTCCAGGACAGGTTGAGGGAAGGCAGAGTCTTCATTTATTGCCGCAACGTCTCTTTTATACCCTTTTTGAAAGTTTCCGCCTCATAGCCATTGGCTCCTAACTTGTAATCCTACAATATTATTGGTCAGTGAATGCTAGCACACACCTCTTGCAGATAATGACCTCCCTTTGAATTGTTCCTGGTGCCTTGGGTGTCTGTGAGCTGAGACAGGCCAGCTGTCAATTCCCACAACTAATTGTTGTTTAGAGGAGCCTAAAAGCACTATATCCATTGCGTTTACTTAGTATTATCCCCACACAAATGCTTTAAGAAGAAATTTTCTTCAGCTTCTCAAGGACTGGAGGTACACGACTGGTATGTAGCTCTTCTGGACTCATCCCCTCCAGGGATGTAGCCCACGGGATTCTTCCAGACACACCCCTGAAGAGGCAAAAGTCTGCCCTCCTGAAACACAGAGCTGTGGTTTGGCCTTTTTGCCTCCTTCCCCCTTTCAGGATCATGAACCCACAATCTTACGGTCTCTGCAGCCAAGGCTGTCCCTCATTTTAATATCTATGACCAGTTCTTCCTTGTTTTTAAGTGGTCCAGCAGACCACCCTGCTTTCCTGGCTCCTCAACCACCCATCATCCACACACTTGGAAAATCTGCTTGGACCCTTCTGTTTTGTCCCTCCAAAAGATACAGGGTGGTAACAGTCTCCTGTAAGGACCAGGGGAGATTAATGTAAATGTAACTGCCTGTAAATGTGATGTTCCTCCCAGCCATCTGAAGAGGGCCTCAGCTATGACTTCTTCCTGCTCAGGAGATCTGTAGCAGATACCTACTGCAACAGCAGCCATGCTGGTCCACCTGCTTACCTTCATCCACAAGCTTCCATCTGGCTCCTCACCTATCCCTGGACAGAGCTCTGTGCGCTCCTGTTTCTCCCTTTTTCCCCTTTACTTTATAATGAGGACATTTAAGAAGAGACAGGGGCTTCATCGAATTCTATAAGCATAAATAACATGAATCTATGCATATTTAGAATACTTTTAAACAACTGACATACCTAGGTATCAGACATGTACAACATCTAGTATTACTTAACAGCTTTCTCATCTATTGTTCATGTGAAAATAGTGCCCTGTATACTGTTTTTCTCTTTCTTTACCAACTTTCAAATTCACAGCAATACTTACTATGTTCTTAATTCATTTACCAGGAAAGACTTGTCCACCAATAATTTCTCTTGCAGATAAGAACTTCTAGGAGCAGGGCTTGTTTTATCTGTATTTATCTCCTGTCTAAGGCTACTCTATTTTGTCCTTTCTGACATGCACCAAATAAGGAATATCCACATCAGAGATTTTAATTACTTGAAATATGTTTTTTTATTGATATAGGCAGCAAAGGAGCTCTTGTGTTAACCTTTCAAAATGTCAATTTAATTTATGAATACAGTCATCTTTTTTGCTCTATTGTTACAGATTATACATATTGTATTATATTTCTATTACAAAAAGTGTGTTTTAATTGTGTATCAAAAGTGTGCTTAGGAATTGCCATATTTTATGAGAAAAGCTGCTTGACTGCTTGTAGGCAGTCTATCAGATCATGATATAGGCTTAGAGACTTTGTTGGGGCAATGCATATTGTATTTGTTCAGACTTTTATGCCAGCCCCTCTCATTCAGATTCTGCATGGACATCACATTTTTATGTAGTAGAGGCCTGAATGAAAGACAGTGGCTGCATATTAAAACGTGTCTGCTGGATGGCATTTAGACAGAATACAAGCACCTCATGTGACTAACGAAGTTTAACAAAAATTCCCTTTCAGATCAGGAAGATACTGGCAGTGTTCTAATACCGCTGTAAATGATTTCATATCATTCCCTATTCATCAGGAAAGAGCGACCTGTACCTCACTGGGCATGCAGTAGTTTGACACTACATAATTAATTTACGTGGCACAGTGAAGAGGAAGCAGAGATTGTGAATTGTTATGTCCTCAGAGTTTTGATAGCTCACAGGCAGTGATCACTAATAAGAAGCTTCAGAACATACATTCCTTCGTGCATCCAACCTTTCAGGATTTGCAAAAATGAGGGTTCTGGTGGATTCATGACAACATTCAGAAACATTTCTACAGATAGCAGTGCCACTGATGTGCTTGTTTAGAACAAAAGAAAACAGCTGGCAAAGGAAAAAAAATTGGCAACTTGGCATGTTGGCGCTTTTTATTGTTTAAGCAATACATATTTTCTAGATTCTAAATCAAGTTCAAAACAAAGGAGAGAAAGATTAACTTCTGGCTACTGGCCCAGTGACCTATTCCAAACACCATTTTTCCTCCTTTGCATTTCATCGGCAAAAGCAGAACGCATCAGGTTTATTCTCCATGGAATTTCCATGATAAACAATCAAACTTACAATCATTAGGATGACCTCTGATATTATTCATATTCTTAAGGTTTATTGGGATTACGGCTTAATTCCGTATTACTTCAAGGTTGTATAAGGTCCTTAAGTAATTTCATTAGCACTTTAATGAAAGATTTCATTTTTTATTCTCTCTTTTCTATTTTTTTTCTTATATTTTGCAGAACATTTTTGCAACAACTGTGCAGTTGAGATCTGAAAGAAATGCTTCAATAGAAGTTTTCAGAAAGTCAAAGTCAAATAAAGAACACTAAATTCTTTAGTGAAATCCACAGGGGAAAAGAAAAAAATTAAATGAAAAATGCCAATATTTTCTTTAAACAAAAATATTGACATTATTTTTTAAACTGAACACAAGTGCAAATTAAGAACATTTTCTATTTGTTCTTGGACTGGAAATTAAATGTCTACATTCCTGTGACAGGATGTTCCACCTCTA
>VZRN01005176.1:80535-103027 GCA_013397935.1 Dasyornis broadbenti | reverse complement strand
ATCTGGGGTTAGGGTTATGCCTAAGTTTAGGGTTGGAAGATCTAAAGTACTTTGAGCTCCAGGCTCACTAGGACTGTATAGGGCTTCCCCAGGCCATTACATGATAGCTCCAACACTGCTGCTTCTACATCTTTTTGAGTTGGACAACTATGGTATCATGTTTGCATAGTGAACTACAGCTAGGGTTAGGGTTAGGCCTAGGGTTAGGGTTGGGAGATCTTCAGTTCTTTGAGCTCCAGGCTCACTAGGACTGTATAGGGCTTCCCCAGGCCATTACATGATAGCTCCAACACTGCTGCTTCTACATCTTTTTGAGTTGGACAACTATGGTATCATGTTTGCATAGTGAACTACAGCTAGGGTTAGGGTTAGGCCTAGGGTTAGGGTTGGGAGATCTTCAGTTCTTTGAGCTCCAGGCTCACTAGGACTGTATAGGGCTTCCCCAGGCCATTACATGATAGCTCCAACACTGCTGCTTCTACATCTTTTTGAGTTGGACAACTATGGTATCATGTTTGCATAGTGAACTACAGCTAGGGTTAGGGTTAGGCCTAGGGTTAGGGTTGGGAGATCTTCAGTTCTTTGAGCTCCAGGCTCACTAGGACTGTATAGGGCTTCCCCAGGCCATTACATGATAGCTCCAACACTGCTGCTTCTACATCTTTTTGAGTTGGACAACTATGGTATCATGTTTGCATAGTGAACTACAGCTAGGGTTAGGGTTAGGCCTAGGGTTAGGGTTGGGAGATCTTCAGTTCTTTGAGCTCCAGGCTCACTAGGACTGTATAGGGCTTCCCCAGGCCATTACATGATAGCTCCAACACTGCTGCTTCTACATCTTTTTGAGTTGGACAACTATGGTATCATGTTTGCGTAGTTAACTACAGCTAGGGTTAGGGTTAGGCCTAGGGTTAGGGTTGGGAGATCTACAGTACTTTGAGCTCCAGGCACACTGGCACTGGAAAGGGCTTCCCCAGGCCATTACATGATAGCTCCAACACTGCTGCTTCTACATCTTTTTGAGTTTGACAAAGCTGCTATCTGGCTTGCCTAATTCACTAGGGCTAGGTTTAGTGTTGTGCCTAGGGTTAGGGTTGGGAGATCTACAGTACTTCGAGCTCCAGGAACACTGGCAGTGGAAAGAGCTTCCCCAGGCCATTGCAGCATGGCCCCAACATTACTGCTCCTACATCTTTTTGAGTTGGACAACGCTGGAAAGAAACCCTGGAACCTTGCCAGTAAGAATAAGACACCTGGCAAGGCTTTGACTGGATTTTTTGGTCAGGCTTAAAATGTATGTTGGGATGGTGGGAGGGGAGTGAAGAAGGGTAGGGGGGCAGAGATAGGGAGAAAAGAGAGGGAAAGGAAAAGGGGGAGGAAGAGGGAGAGGGTCGACTGCTGACTTTACAATGCTGACTGGTGGCTGACTGCTGAAATACCAATGCACTTCGAGCAGAGTCTGAGACTGTTAAAGCAGATGGTAAGGGGAGAAGTTCATGGTCCCAACCAAACAGAGCTTGCCCTGATCCCCCACAGCTTTCCCACCTTGTTGTTTTAAGCCAGTTAGCCATTCCTCTGGTTTCCTGCAACACCAGGATTGTATCATCTAGACAAGCAGGTCTCCAGCTGCCGGAGTCACAGATGTACCATAAGGGCAAAGGGAGGGTAGGTATGGAAGGGAGCATTCTGTCTCATTTTCCCAATCTTTGATTTCTCATCCTTCACTTCAAGTAAATGTCACTGGAATGATAACGGGAATAGGATGATATGAGGCATATAAGGGGAAAAAACATGGCTTGGAATTCTTCCCTCTGTAATGGGATGACAAATGAGTGGCGTTTTCCTTGTTCCCCGATTTCTGCACTGGTGAGGGCTCAACTGAGCTTCCTTCATGCAGCCTAAAATGTAAACTCCAAGGACAGTCCTTGGATTGACCTTTTTAGAGTATTTTGCATTGTCCCTTAACTATGTATTTTATTTATCTATTTATGGAGCTTTATGTGCTTGGATGAAAATGAGAGAAGTTTTATGACACCATCTTGCTCAGGATTTTCATTCACTAAATAACCAAGATCCATAACTAAGCTGCTAAATTCTACTGAACTTTTCTGATTCAGTTCCGAGACTTGATTGTTTTCTTGACTGTAATTTGGAAAAGAACAGTGAATTTAGGGGAAGCTCAAACCACTGTTTTGAACAAAGTTTTAAGTTAAATAGTTAAGCAACAGTGGAAAATGGAATTATGTGGGACAATCCTACTGTTTTTCAAAATAAATTATTTAATCAATTCACAACACTCTATTTTTTATCACTTAAATTCTGAGACTTTCAGTAAAATTTGTTGATTGAACAATTTTTAGTGTATTTATGGATAACACAGGATTATGCACTTTATATTTTTATTATAACTGAATAACTAAACATATTTGTTCTACAACATATTTGTTATAAAGTCTACACTCAACAGTCATTAAAACACGGTCCAAACTCAGTTGACTCAGAATTCATTGTGAATCAGTTTTGTTGTTTATTGTTTATATACTTGCTCATCAGTTTTCAGAGTGTGTGGAATCTTCATCCTATGCGAATGATGTACTCATCACCTTTAATAAGATTAATAAAATTAATAAACACCCTTTTAAACACAGAAGGGTGGCAACCCAAAGGAAATAACAGAGGTAACTGTGATTCACAATTACAGAAGGTCTTTAATGTGTTAAATATTTTGCATAAAGATGGGATTTTAGATTTTATTTTCCCCTTGCTGGATATATTTTGAAACAAAGGGACGCACAATATTGGAATTTCATATTCCTCATAACAATGTCCTGCTCCTCTTAGAGCAAGAAAATTCTCAATTTCTCTTTAAATTCTTCTTTAGATGGGCTTTTGAATTGAGTACATGAGAATTTGTATAAGTAGAAAGGAAGAACGGTAGTGTTAGTAAGCCTTCATTTTATTGTTCAGGATCAGCTCTAAATGTGAAGATAATAAATGGTAAATTGATATTATTGTATGAACCCTTTTATTATGAATTGTGAATCATGTCAGAAAGAATTCACCTCATAATATTCCCTCAATTACCAGCGACATTCCTAAAGGGAAGATTCAAATTTCAAATAGATACACACATATCCATTTTTCTTAAATGCAGTTACTCTGTGACATTCAGGTTAAGCTTCTGTGGTGCGGAAATAGTTTAGAAATCAGTGTGCTTCAAAGCTAACATTCTTCTGTTATTATTTGATTTGGAAGGACAGAATAAAGTCAGAAAGGATTAAGGCATGAAGGACATTAATATACAACAGAGGTAGGGGTAGAAAGGCGAAGTCTAATATACATGCTATGAAATCCTGACAGCCAGAAGGAGAGATTCAGATCAGAAATGGTTCATGCCAACAGTGTCCTTACCAAGCTTTCATTCTGATCTGCAAGTTGGTAAACAGAAATCAATGTCAAAACATGCAGATAACCAAAAAACCAGTAACACCACTTACAATCTGACCTCCTTTCTGGATTTTGTACAAAAGACAACAGATATTTTCCCCTCAATTTACCTGAATGGTATTTCATAGAATTGTTGGTAAGAAGGGATCTTGGAGGACATCTTGCCTGACCTTCATCTCAAAATGAGCCAATGTTCAGCATTAAGTCAGGTCAGGCAACATTTTGTCTAGCCAAATCCTGGAAAATTTCAAGGACAATGATCCTGCAGCTTCTGTGCATAGTCTGTAACAGCTCTGCACTACTTTCCCAGTATATATGACAGAGCTTTTCTCCTTATGTCCAAGACAAAGCTCCCAAGCCAGAATAGATGTTACCCTTTGTAACACTGTGCAATTCTATTGATACAGTTGTTTTGTAATTTCTTTTGTCAAACCCTCCTTCAATCAGCTTATCATTAAAACAAGAAACTACAAAGAAGCCCGTCTCTTTCAGGTCAGGTGCACAAAGGCCAGGTGGGTGAAGGAGTGCTAGATAATGCATGCACACAGAGTATACGTGACACTTTTCTAAGTGGCTGTTTTAAGCTATATCAGAATTTGATCAATCGTGGCAACTCTGAATACTCTTTCCCTTTTTGCTTCCCCAGCTTAGGCTGATGTACAATCATTGTACCACCTCCTCTCCAAGTCACTTTGTGCAGAAGACTTTCAACATGAGCAAAGTACCTCTGTAAGGATATACATAGCTTAAATTGCAGAGCAATTATTTAATGGTTAAATCATAGAATGGGTAGTTAGAGCTAATGAGCTATTATAGCACTCATTAATATTAAAGGTGAGTCTTTGCTGTCCAAGCAACCATCAGACTGTTAGGAAGGGTCAGCTTCCATTTCTCCTTGGAAAGGGCTCATCCTCAGTGTTTCTGAGTTGCCGCCTAATGACTCCCAGATTTTCTGTCAGGATTTTTTACCTTTTCACGTCTGTGATTTTGCTCCTGAATCATTGTGCAGCCAACTATTGCTCTCTCAACAGTATTACATCTTTCTGCAGTCTTTCTTATTTGGGTATCTCTGATGTCTAGACTTCAGAGCTCTTTCTCACAATTTAGCATTTTCTCAGAGGGTTAAGCACAAGTTACCTTGTGATCCTATATCAAAACCAGAACTCAGCTCAAATGCAGTCAAATTTCTGAAAGGAGTTAAGCAACTGTTTCCTCAGGAACCTGTTAACAGTCCCACTCTTACTTCCCCAGGAAGGAGAAATGCTGTTTTAGATATACAAATGCCCTTTAACGTGTGGTCTCAGCTACCCTTTCTCTGGTGTTACACAGAAAATGGCACCAAAATTCCTGCAGGTTTGCAGTCACAAAAGGAGATTTCTCTATTCTGCCATCCATCCATTCCTCAGGCTCTTGCTTCTACCCACTTTCCCGAAGAGGTCAGTGAACAAACAGTATAATTTAATACAGCTTAAAGCAGCAGTAACATATAAAGCAAACACCAGAACAGTCTTGTATAACAGTGAAAATAATTTCACTTGCCTTAGGTCATACTCAGGTCTTCCTTCCAGGCCCTGCTCTCCCCACGCATAAGTGCTCTCTGAAATAGAGGGGTTAATGGGGGCTATGCTGTGGCAGGAGATCTTTTCTGAGTGCAGAAAATGAAGTTGGCTTTTAAAACCATGAAGGAATGTATACTGTCTGTCCCAGGGAGTCACTTTTTCCTTGATAGCATGGCACAGTTCTGCATGAATTCTACTTATCTTTCCCTCTATGCACAGAGCAAGGAAGCAGAGCAAATGAGCCAGAGAAACTCGGCCAGTCTGGGGAACTTTAAAAATGCTCTTTGAGATAAAGATTTCAGTGTCCACAGTTTCACATGTGCTAAGAAGCTTTACTAACAACTAAGTGCTGAAGCATGACCTGCATGTGCATTTTAGGTCATCAAAGCCAGAATGATCTCAACCCATTTAACTTTCAGGTTATGCTTTGGTCAAGTGAATACTTTGACGTAATTTCAGCTGATAAGGTTAAAGGTTGACATTTGCAGTTATGACTTGTGTGTGCCAGCTTTACCCTCCTATCAGTATCATAAAGTCAGTTTTCAAGTTTTCACCATAAGCAACTGAACACCTTCTTAAACCGTCAGAAGTAATTTTTAATGTAGTTTTATTCTTCCATTGCCCACACACAATTCCTTGGCTTTTTTGCTTTTAAACCAATTATAAATAATTTCTGTAAACAGATAATTATTTATATTATAATTTCACCCATTTTAGGGTGATATATCTAATTTCAGCTAAAAGATACATATTATTTTCATTTTATCATTTATGCATAGGAATCCTATTCTAGTGAGACCTTACAGTATATAATATGTAATAGATAGAAAATCATTTAAGGAAACAAATTTAAGAAAAAAAATCCTTTTTACAATACCCTTTACCAATTTTGCATTCACACTAAGATCATTCAGACTACTTAGGGCCAGTCCAGCGATAAATGACAAATGAAATTCTATTGCAACCTTTCACTGGTGTGTGTTAAACAGAGTAACACAGATGATGTAATAGTCTCTGTTATATTGCACTGACAACTCTTTCAGCAAGCTTTTTGTCTTTTTTTAATTCAGACAAGATAAATTGCTCACTCTTTATTGAAGGAATAAAATTCATTAAAAGAATGATAAACTATGATACTCTTTTGTGCATGTTCCTTCCTTTCTAAGTAATAACAATGTTATTTAATTTACTTTTCAAATTAGGGAAGTATTTCTTAAGGGCTGATACGTAGGTAATTCTGTAGTATCACACCCATGCAACATTTTCATACCTATATATATTTATTTCAAGACATTTATAACCACCTTAAATCAAGCACTAGCAAAGCTCTATTCATGTATACTAGAATGCATAACAAGAACTGATTCCAAAAGGTAGTAGAAGTATAGTAGACTATGTTTGGCAAGAAATAGAAAATACTTTAACATAATGAAAACTATTTAGCAGGTTTTTATATATTACTTGTCATTCAAGATAAAGCCAAGACTGGAAAAGCCTTCTAGATTCTCCCCATCTGTGTTTTAAACTCATTAACAAAAAAGAAGACAAAGGAAGTAAGATCCTGAGTGCTGTCTGAAGTCCTTAGGCTGCTTAGGTACATTTGTGTATTTGTATACATTTGCCTCTCTGTGCGCAAATAAACTATGGATAAACCCTTTGACATGACTGACTTTTTGGAATACTGGAAAGGGTGTTTACTGGAAAAACGGTCTAGTCATTTATTATTGCTATAGATTTTGCAATTGTCTTGCAGATTCTGACAGTTGAAAGAGGAAAGCCGGGAAGCCAGTTTACCAGATCTCTCTCTGCTGCTGAAGATTGTGATGAGAGATTACCACTAGGTCAGGAAGTTTGAGCATACATTGTACTGGTGGTGACCTATGCCATGCTGCTGGTGATTTTCATTAGCCAGCCTGAAAGCAGTTTCTTTCAATCAAGAAACTATACAGATGAGTAATGCTTAAAGCCAAAATGGGCATGAGTGCAGCTATTCTTTAATTTTAAAAACCTTGTCCTTCCAAGGTAGGTTTTGAAGTGCATTGACATTGTGGACATGATTTTATATTAATTACTACTTGTGTTTGCAATTTTTTTTCTGTCTTCTTCTTTTCCCCCCCAATTAAAAAGAAAGGAAAAAAAAGAAGAACAAAAAGGGCACTTAAATTATTGTGTTTTTCCTCTGTCATCTTCTTTGTTTTCTTTTTGTACTCTCACCGTTATAGAAGCAAAACCCACTAAATACACGATAAGCTTATGCAGTGAAGTGCTACTTTATTGTTCATTGCATACCCTTGTGTGTTCCAACATAATGACCAGTATATCTATTAAGAAAATTTGCATTCTTGCTTACAATATTACCTCTGGCTTGTTCAGTGGAGCTGTTGTAAAGAAATTGGCTTGGTTGTCTGAGTGTGCTTTCACTCTTAAATCTCAGCTAAGGACCACTAGCAGAGCAGTATAAGGGGATCTGCACTTTGAATAATCACACAATGTTCATGTTTTGCTAACTTTACAGAAACCAAAAGCAATCAAGTAAAACAGTGCTCTCTGGACTTCCAGAAAAGTTTAAAAGCCGTGGGGTTTATGTTCCCTAGCTAATTTCAGTCAATCCTTGTGTGACCTTTGTTGCATTCTGTCAAATATTTCTGTGACTTTGAACTGAAATATAAGTTGAATATGCCCCCTCCTTTATACTGAACTACAGAAAAAATTTAGGAACTTGATTTAGATGGTACTAATACATAAACTTTATCTGACACGTGCAAATGCTAATTCAACTGGCCGCATGTCGTTCCAAAATAATACACTATGACTGTATTCAGAACTCAGAAAACTCCATGCCTTAAAGGTGCAAAAAGAAAAAAAAGCAAATAAATATTTGGAAAAAAATTACCCTTAGCTGTACACCAATGTCTGATGCTTTCTGCAGCATAACATGAACACTGATTAATCTGGTGTACCTATGCTCATGATTAAGACTCTGTTGTGAAGATGGGTAGCCCCAAATGATTTTCTGTAGTGGAGCAAGATTAATTCTAAGCAGACAGTATCAGGTCACATATAGTAAATGTGATGGTGATGAGGCACTGTCAGAGAACAGGAGTATCATCTTTATTATCAGTGCTGACAGCCCATCTATGTGCATTTTTACCTGATCTGAAGTTAAAATCACCACACAGGTGACAGATTTTACCTCAGTGATATTTTTGGATTCTGAAACAGTAACAATGCCTGCTTTAGTGTGTTGTTTTTGGTTTTTCTGCATCTTCATTTCATATTCATGAACTCATATTAGCACTGGTCTTTATCTTATTCAGGGCTTAACATTGGTAGCTTCAGGAAACTGGCTATTTAAAGCTAGAATTGGAAGAATTTTTTCAGTCTTAGATGTGTAACTTGTGTAGAGCTTAATTTTGAAACAGAATTTGCTGAGAAAGCAAGCAAAAAATTTCTCAAACCTCTTGGAGCCCTGCACAAAAGTCAGCAATGATTTATATCAGAAGTCTACTGTTAAAATTAGACAGATACCTTATTGTGGAAAGTTACTTACAGAAAAATGGTACTAAAAGTACAATGGGTGCCATCTGTTTCAATAACAGTATTTCTAATTTAGGATTATTGAAAGCATGCCTTTCTTAAAAAAACACTAAAAGGTAGAATTCTTATGCCTTATAACTCAAAGTCTGGGGTTTTATTTTCCAAAATTTTAGATTGCATGGGACAATCATCCTGTGTGCCTTTTGTCACTGACAATTGATTTTCCCCACCATCTTTTAAGGTGTGGCTTTGGAAACTTTAATTACATCTTTAAATTTTTTTCATTTGGAAATTTAATTTTTAATTAGGAAATTTTAAATTAAAATTTGGAAATTCTAATTACTTTTTTCCTAGCCCCAGTACAAAAGAGCAGAACTAGGGAGCCCACCACCAGCCAGTAATCTTGCATCAGTTAATGCTTCCTGGAGGCTCAAACCCAGCAATTTTAGATTGTTACATATCTTGAATATATTGGTTTTAATGTTATTTGCAGATGTACCCATGGAAGATTATTTTTTTTTTTTTTTTTTTTTGCTGTTTAAAGCTAGGTCAGGTCTGTAAAACAGAGATTGAAGTAGGAATCAGGGTAAAATTGTACCAGTCTAAGCTTGTGAGGGAGAAACAATATTTCAAGGAAATTCAAGTTCAAGGAAACTCAATTTTCAATAGCTGGCGTTTTACCTCAGCAGTCACCTCTGAAGAAATTCTCAGGGGTATGATGTTTACCTATGTGCTCTACAGGGAAAATCCCTTTAATCAGATAATTTATACTTCCTTTCTCAGCTCTACGGCTTTCAGACCGCCAGCAGAGCAATGTGACTCTTGTTCAGAAGACATTCTTGATTTCCAGGTATATTTTACAGAAAATGGTCTCTGAGGAGATGGAGAAATGCAAATTTATTTCTAAAATGCTCTGAAATACAAAAGTCTTCTCTTAAAAATATTCCTTTTCCTCCCTGGAGAGGATGTCTGATGTCCAGCACACAAGAATTCAAACACTGCAGTGGTAAATATCAAAATAAGACTCTCTTGGCAAAACAATAGAAGCAGAATTCCATTCTACAGTTTATAAATTCCCAGATGTCACCATGAAAACATACATACCCAGAAAGTATGATTTGTATTTTATTGCAGGCAAATAAAGTATGACATTTATGAAGAAGTACCTGTGATGCAACATTTTGTTGTTTATAAAATCTTACAAACTAAATTCCAAAGTCTAGTAATTTTAATACATCGACCTTTCTGATAAACAACATGCAAAGTACCTTTCAAAGGCTAGTAGCAAAACTATGAGAGCACTACTTATGTAAACACAGGGACTGACCCAAAACACCTTTAAATCAATAAGTGTCTTTTGATTAATTTTATCAAGTTTTTTGATCAGGCCTGTACTGTTTCAGGCATAAATAATTTTTGCTTCCATGTTAGTTCACAAAGTAGTGTCGTTAATGGACAGAAACTAGTTTTCTTCTATGACAAACTGAAATTTACCTAAGACAGATGATTTTTATTTTACTTTTTTTTTTTTTTTTTTGTCTAGCAGGTGCTTTTATGTCTCTGTATATAAAACTGCTAAATTTTTATTTTTGTTTTTTATACAGATTAAACCTAATAATAATTTCAAAGAACTTCCTTGTAGAAAATAGGAATGATTTGCATCATTGTGAGTCTTGGATCTGAGATACATTACTGTTCTTATTATTGATATTAAAAAGGTTATTGGTCCCATAACATGTCAGGATATATCAAAAAAAAAGGTGGTTTAGTGCTCAAGTTTTTCATTGGAGATTTATGCATATGTTAGTTCTCTAACTTTGATTGCTACAGAGCAGAAGCTAGGGCAATATTCAGGACATGATATCCAGCCAAAAGTTTGAATATATGCCATCATAGCAGCTCATAATTTTAGTGTACCTACTACATCTCTGTGAAGTTGGTACAGGCCAAAAGCTTATGTATTCAATGTGTATGTGGGGGTTTTGACAGAAAATGAAATAAATAAAATCCCAAAGCCATGTTCCCTTGTCTTGTCTTTCTGCCTGTAAGTGCTGGATTTCAGTTTACAACAGAGACTCAATGACTTTGTTGCACAGTTCACAGTTCTGGAGTTTAGCTTAGGCCTCCCTCCTTTTGTCCGCAGCATGACATTTTTTGTACCACAAATAAGATACAATGACAGGAACATATACAGGCAATCTGGAAAAAAACATAGTAATAAATTTGTCTTTTAGCTTCAAACTGAACAAATAAACATAGCTGCTGTTTTTACCTGTATCTATCATATCTGTAATGTAAAAAAAAAAAATATTTGTAAGACAGAAGATGTACAAGTTGCTGTCTAAAGGAGATTTTAAGCAGGCATTTCTAACCCAACTGAGGACAACAAAACTGAGAAATCTCAGCCAAAAATCTGATTGTCTAAAGGAATTTTTTACTGTTAGAGAATGTCATGAATTGCTTGGATAAAGGTCACAGCTTCCTAACTTGAAAGTGTTTCTCTAAACATTTTACGGTCTTTGTTGTTTTTCTTCAAACTGAAAAAGACTTCATGATTCTAAAGACAATCTGCAGAACAGTCCAACAGAGAATGTTAATACTTTTAAAAAACCAGTACTGCTGTCAATAAAATCTGAATCAACATGCTTAGGTCATTGATAGGTAACATAATTCAAAGACAACTGCAAGTAAGGGAGGAAGCTGAATATGAATTTGGTTCATTTTAAAGAGTAAATCTGATTGATTGATATTCTATATAGATAAAAATTCATAAAGTTGTAATAGTAAACAAGAACTATTCTGTAGCTTCCAAGATAAAAATTGAGCAGAGCTGGGGTGGGGAAAAATTAAGAAACTTTTGCATTTATTGTAAGATATTCTGAAGGTTCATGAAATGCTTTTGACATTCTGGCCTGTGGTCATAGCAGAAACTGAGATCCTACTCAGTCTTAGGAACATTGAATATCCTACGCATAAAGTCCTTTATCTTTTACTTGGAGAATGCTTTGTGTGAAGGGAAGATAATGGAAATTTTCCTTGTACTTTTCTAATTCTCCACTGAATTCCTCTTGGGATGTGTCATGGTTTAACCCCAACCTGGTCGCTAAGTATCACACAGCCTCTTGCTCACTCCCATCTGGTGAGACAAGAATGAGAATTCTAAGAATAAAATTGGATAAAGGCAAGCAAACAAATAACTAGAAGACTGAAGTTAAATGTGTCTATGTTCAATATTATTTTGCCTATTTTCAAATGCAGAAAAAATCTATTATGAATAATAATTTTGAAAAACAGTAGTTCTTTTTCTCTAGGTCTGTTTACTTTTGCGTATTTTTCTGTCTTCTGTTGCAGTCTGCCTCACATGCTGCCAGAAGATTTCTCTGTATAATGCATTTTGCTGTTAAATACACATACCTACTTTCATTCTTTCTTAAGGGTGATTCATCATCGCTGTCAGAGGTGTCAATGTGTAAGAATAGGCATTGACTCCTTCAATGTTCCTGAGATCTACCTAAACCACTTCTTACTGAGCTCAGAATCTGATGTGTGAAATATCACCTCCTTTTATCAATGATTCATATTCTTTTGTAATTTTGTATTTTACTCTGTGTGTGGAAATATCGGTTTGTAATAAACTTGTGTGGAGAACCATATGGGTATGATACTAATAAAGGAGGACCATGAATGGATCTTTTACACTGTTCCACTGCTTAGTCTAGAAAGCCCTCTTGAAAGTCATTATAATGGGAATATAAACCATTTTAGGAGCCAGATAACCTCTTCCATTATATGTTCTAAATAAATGCTGAAATTTTTCAAGTGAAATAACATTCTAACAGAAAATGGAAACTGTTAGACATTTCAGGTGATGACCACTAATCCATATGTCTGAGTAGATAGTCAGAAAGAAGACTTTATCCTTCACCCTTTAGACAAAAGCTTTCCAACACTATGGTTTAGATTAAGTGTCTAAAAATGATCAAATGAGATAAATAAAAAGACTTGTCATCTACTGGTATGCATAGAATTCAAAATACCAAACTCAGGACAAACTGAATTTGACATTAGAAAAAATTAAGTGTGACAGCTGCAACAGTTACATCTTTTGGAAGGATGTGTGTGCTTGCAAAGACTTTACATCAGGTCCTGGTTGGGAGCTGGCATTTTCAAAGGTCATGAAGCTCCTTAGCACCATTCAATTACTGCACAAAGGGTACCACTGACAGTTTTAGCACTGCGGTTAAATTAGCTGAGTATTAACTGAGACAATCAAACTTTTGACAGGAATAGTAGAATAATACCTGTATATATATAAAAAAACCCCAAACCCTCAAATATAATACCATCCTACCCCCCGTTATTTTTGAATGACAAGAAAAATATGAGAGAATTATTTAGTTGTCGTGTACCTTGTGACGATATCAACACTCTCAGCCTGAAAATTGTACAAATATAGATAAGGCAAAACCCTTTGATTTTAGGCACTTTTGATTTTGTTTTTTATTTTAGATTCTAAATGAACAGTCAGAATCATTAACATATTGTTTAGACTGTATTGACATGGTTATACTGCTTAAAACAAAAAAGGACCAACACTGTTCTGTTGTTTACAAGAGCACATGCTTTGTTTTGTTGTGTCCTGCAAACAGTTTAGATGAAACTGGAATTGTAGAATCATTATGCTGGCTAAGTTCAAGATCAACTCCAGCTGTTTATCCAACACTGTCAAGCCCACCACTAAAGTGACACATCTACAGTCCTTTTAAATTCCCCCAGGGATGGTCACTCAATCACTTCTCTGTGGACCCAGTTCCAAGGCTTGACATCCCTTTCAGTGAAGAAATTTTTCCTAATATCCAATCTAAACCTCTCCTGGCGCAACTTAACGCCACTTAAGTTGCTTATGTCTTAATGCTTTTTACTCAGGAAAAAGAGACTGACTCCCACCTCACTACAACCTCTTCTCAGGTAGTTGTACACAACAGTAAGTTCCCTCCAAGTCTCCTTTTCTGCAGGCTCAACTTCAACTCTGTCAGTTGTCCCCATTGGATTTGTGCTGGTGACACTTTTTCAGCAGAGTGTCAGCACCCTTTGTGTACACTCTTCAGTGGGAACTCCTGTTGAAACTGCTGCCCCACAACCCTGGCTGACATGCCAGCACTGGTGTTGCTTACCTCATCACTTTGTTTTTTGTGATTGTTTACCTGTGTATACATTCTTGCACCATGCTTTGAAGTGACATAGGGAGGCCTAGATGAATCTTTTAAAGTAGATGGCAAACATGACACCATAATGCAATTACCACTTCTGGGTATTTACACAACCACACTTGCTTCCTTTAATTAAGTATCTACACGTGTTTCTAGGGTATATACATGCACTTACAAGTCCCTATACAATACAAATTGTAATCAACACCTAGAAATTGAGGAGAGCATTTTGTCAACTATTCTGTGAAGTGCACAAGTATAATATTAATCCCTTATCTTGGCAAATTTTCTCCTTATTTTTGATGTTTTTTGTTTTCAGTAAAGATTTTTTTTTTTATATGTGTTTCTAATGTTTTTAAAACTCCCTTATTAATTTCAATATAACAATACAGAATACAACCCAAATATGTGTACAGACTAAGGGTAGGATAGAGCATTTTCATAGGGTTTATAGCAATTAACCTAGCCATTACAAATGTTTAGCTAGATGTTTTTAAATGTTTTATATTCTTGAATGCAAAAAACCTATACCATTGGACTGGATTCCCTGCAGTTAAAATAAATTGAAATTATATTACAATATAGCATCTCCACCCATTTTAAATTCCTTTCCTTTCACATATTCTCTCTCATATTCTCAATAAGTCTTGATGACCCAAATCTTCTCTTTTGTAGCAGTAGTTTCTATTCAGTTGTGAATTCAGTGTCCTTGTTTTTTCTACCTCCTTTCCATGTTTTGCCCTTCCTATCCATATTTTAGATATCTGGAAATCATGAAGAGATGAACATGTGTCTAATCTCACCATTCACAGTTTAGGTTTTGCTGCACATAGAAATGTGCCAGTGCCTTTCATGAACAATGACCTGGGGCTGCTGAAGAATTTGAGGCTTTCACCAAGACTTTAATGAAGATAAAATGTAGTGGCTTAGCATCTGTGTGAATTCTACTTTTTGTTGGTTTTAAACAGATTAAGATTCAAATTTATTAGGTGTCACAGACATCACCTTTGGCTTTTTGGAAGCTCTGCCTTGAATCTGAATCCTTTTATCATAATTGATAAAGTAAAACTATATTCTCTGTAGAGATTCTGATGTTTCATAATATCCTTGCTGAGGATAAAATTTGGATGTTTTGCTAAGAAATCAAGACAGAAGTATGAAAAAAATTGCAGGTATTAAAACCATTAAATTATAAAACATTATATCAAGGTATGTGAGCTAACGCTTTGCTCTAAAAATAAAGACTCTTGACATGATTTTTGCTAAAGCTCTCCTATTCACATACTACTGCTCTCTCAGTCAATGAAAGTGTGAAACAGATAAGTTTTTACATTTACCTCAGTCATTAGTAGCCCTATAGCACTTTTTGAGTTATGGACTCTTCCACTGCTGTTAGTGTGCAACTTGATAGTGAAACAAATGCGTGTATTCCTCTTTTCTAAACTTTGTGCCAATTTAATGTCACACTATGTCAAAATATCCAAATCTCAATCATTCCTGACCAGTACAGATATGCATTAATGTCCACGAAACAGAACAAACAATTTCTGATTCAATAATATTTCTAAGCATAATAAATATCTTCAGTATCTATGGTAGAGAAAAGATTTATGAAGCTCCAGACAGTGATTGTTTAGATAAATTACTTTGTTGCTTGCTAAGTGTCTTGTAATTATCCCTTGAAACTCATCACATCCAGAAACTGAATATTCAGAATTTAACAACAAGTGTTTTCAAGCAGTCAGCTTGAATATGGTGATGGACATCAACTAAAGCTCTATATTTTTAAAGTCAAAGCTAAATGATAGATAAACAATAAAAAAAATATTTTGAAGGAAAAAGTAAATCTGAGAAAAGCTACCATGTGTCTTACCGGTCTCAGAATGAGGGAGGCAGGTACAATTGTAGTAGAGATATGAATACAATGTGTTTGGTCCAAAATGGCCTAGCTCTTGGAATTTGTGGTGTTCTGACAAACCTTTCTGAAATGCATTCTCTTCTGGAAGATAGAAGATATTACAGTAACAGGCTACACCATAGTAGCACCGTATGAACAAGAAATGAAGGAGGTGAAAGGAAATAAACTGTCCAGAAACAACAATGCTAATACGGTGTGCCAGCTTAAAATACTTGGTATGCTCAAATAGTCATATTTGATGGCCTTCTCCACCCAGCTTTCTAATAAATAACGAGAATTTTAATAAATGGCAAGATCAGAGGAACTGGGGTTTTGAACAGTAATGTTGCTGATAAGGTCAATTGGCAGTCAATCACAGTACACTGAGGTTCTTAAGCACAAGTACTCAAAAGATAACACAAATTCATGTTCCATATTTCTTAGCAGTGATCTCAAAACCCAGGATATCTATACAACTCTAGACAATTTGCTCATACCAGAATTAAATAGTCTGATAAATACCCCACGTTTAATGAGAATCCTAGACGTGCTGAGTTTGTAGAGATAGGACCATTCTCAATTGAATTAGCCATGATTTATTTTGAGTACCAGGATGAATCACCGTTCTTAATTGTTGAAAACCAAGCAAATTTAGCTTAAGAGTTTTGATTGTCCTGGGCAAAGCATTGGGACTTCTGTTCTGATTACACAATGGATGAACTATATGTTATGTGAAAATTAAGAAGGTACAGTTAGTTTAAAAGCATGTTCTGCACATGCTCAGGACTGTTAGGAAAATAAGCTCAGTAGCTCTTTTCCTGAAATCTGAGAATTCACTCTGCTAGATATTTGGAAAAAAGCCCAGTTGCAGAAAAAGACAATCCCATAAGACTATCTTAAGGGATATGGATTTTAGTGATATAAAAGAAATCTCATTATGTGGGAAAACTGGTAATCCTAACTGGCCAAGGACTCTTGAAGGACTTTTCAAGTGGTAGAGGATTGGGGCTGGTTGCTTAAAAGCCAGATTGTTGGGAGTATCTAAAGAATTGAGGATTTTGTATTGAGTATCAGACACTTTCTTAGTTGCCAAAGAATGATTTTCTAATCAAATCTAGTTTACAGGAGAAAAAAACACATGCAGGGACAAAAAAAAAAAAAAAAAAAAAAAAAAAAACTTTCCCCACACCAAANGAAAGAAAGAAAAAAAAAAAAAAAAAAAAAAAAAAAAGAAAAGAAAAAAAGAAAAAAAATAATCCTATTTTATCAGATTTCAGAGATATTGTACTGAATGTTGCCATAAACAATGTCATCATTTTACTGGCTTTGTGTTGCAGGATTTTGGTAGTGATGGGGTCACAGGAGTGGTTTCTGTGACAAGCTGCTATAAACTTCCACTGTGTTTGATAAGGTCAATATCAGCCAGCTCCAAGATGGACCTGCTGGCCAAAGCTGAGCCCATCAGGTCTAGTGCCTCTGTTGGTGCCTCTGGGACAACACAAATAAGAAGAGAAGCAATTGCAGCTGGACTGGAGAAAAGAGTGTAAAGGGGCATCTCACTATGGAGGAAGGAACATGAGACACAATGTGATGAACTGACCAAAAATGCCATTCCTTGGCCCCTAAGAACACTGAGGGGAAGAGGTAGAGAATTTGGGACTAAGCTTATCTCAAGAAGGAGGGAGAGGTGTGGGGAAGGTGTTTTAAGATTTCATTTTTTCTCACTGCCCTACCTTGGTTTGACTTGTAATAAATTAAACAGATTTCCCTAAGTCAAGTCTGGTTTGGCCATGACGATAATAGGGAGCGATCTCTCCCTGTCCTTACCTTGACCCAGGAGCCTTTTGTTACATTTTCTCTCCCCTGTCCAGCTGTGGAGGGGGGTGATAAGAGTGGCTTTGGTGGGCACCTGGCATCCAGCCAGGGTCAACCCACCTGTTCTAGTTTCCATTGGGATAGAGTCAATTTTCTTCCTCATAGCTGATATAATGCTATTGTGCGTTCAGTACGAGATAAATTTTGATAACACACTGACATTTTGTGCGTTGCTAAGCAGTGCCTACCCTAAATCAAGGACTTTCCAGTTCCCCGTGGTCTGCCAGTGTACAAGAAGGTGGGGGAAACATAAGTGGGACAGCTGTTCTGAACTGGTCAAAGGGATATTTCATACCATGGAATGTCATGCCCAGTATATGAACTGAGGTAATTTGACCAGAAGGGCCAGCAACTGCCTCAGGATTGGCTGAATATCAGTCAGCAGGTGGTGAGCAATATTAAGTGTGCATCTTTTGGTTTTAATTTTTTTTTTTAAGTTGCTAGTAGTAGTTCTTGTAGTAGCATAATAGTAATTATCATTATTATTAATAATACTAATATTATATTTTATTTTGTTTTAATTATTAAGCTCTTCTTCTCTCTATCCACAAGTTTGTTGTTTCTTCATGATTTGCCTCACCATCTCACCAGTGGGTGGCTGCATTGGGTTAGACCAGGGTACCACCACACCATCTAAATGATAAAAAAGGCATTAACTTTCAGTACATCTCAGCTCACCACATATCCACAGAGAGTCAACTGGCCAAAAAGGTATTGATAATAATTAAGAAAACAGCTATAACCTTGAAATCTCTGAAGAGACTAGTTAGTCTAAACAATATGAAAACTGAAAAGGTACATAGTACTTACCTACTCATCAGTTATGAACAAGTATGAACCAGGCCTCAGTACAAAAAAACGGACAGATGCTTTCATTTTTGGTGATTTTTTATAATTTGAAATTGTTACTTTGAAAACTTACTTAGTGTCAAAATAGTGGATATGATGTTTTTCTTGTCATGAAATAACTAGATAAAATATTCTTCATAAAATAAGCAGGCACTGCTAACAATGTGCCTATTAGTAAAGAGACATTTAATAAACATTTTTGAGGACTAAGCATGAAATCAGCAGTTTTGAGAAATTCTCATCTTGCATTCTGAAGTCCTGGAAATGGTGCCACTCCAGCCTTGATCCCAGGATGCAGAGAATTATTGCAAAGAATTCCGCATGTGGTGGTTGGGGAAGAAAAGGTATTAGAGTGCCTCGCAGTAGGGTGCCTCCTCTATTGGGATAATGTCTTGGGGTTGCATTTGTTGCGTAAATCTTCTGGAGAACAAAATCATTAAATATAACTTAACTTATTTTCACTGTTAACAATATTTTTTCTCCCTCCCTTCAAATGGGTAATCTGAAGAAAAAAACCCACAAAGCTGCTGCAATATGTAATGAAATAAAATCCTTGTCATCTTGTTTTCATTTATTTTTTTTTCTCAGTGCTTTTATAATATATGCAGTTAGTAAAAGAGAAAAAAAATCCAGAAATGACTGACATCAAACATAACTCAGTGTTCAATCAGTGACATAGCATGCATATTGTGTTAACATAGATTGTAATTACTTTCTCACCAAATGGTATGCCAGATCTTTTCACTGAATAAATGTATGCAAGTGATGTGCCATCATTCCATCACTGCCAGTTTAATAGGCGTCTCTTTGGAGAGAGAAAGAAAAGTGAAGGGACTCAACTCATTTCTTTGAACTTGCAATTCAGTACTGAACAGCTATGTTTACTAGGGAACACAGAGGTTTTTATTAAAAAGTTGTATAGAATTAACATCTAAAATGGTGATGAACACAAAGGAAAAACAAAGGCCCTGAACCCTAAGGACCTCTGACAGTACTGGGACATGAAATTCCATTCACTAGGAACACAGAAGGAAGAACAACACAGATGGCATGAGCTTATTAGGTCTCTACTCATCCTTTTCTTTAAAAATAAAAGCATAATTGGCGTTTTGTCTCAAATCAGTGTTGCAGATCATTTTGGTCTGGAATCTCTCCTCAGAGGAGTATACTATTTTCCTTGTTTGTTTTTTTATTGTGAAACAATAATCTGAAACCTGTGAAGATAAAATAATATTCGAATGCCCTTTTGTGTAATCTTAGAACTGACCTAGCATTGGCGTGTACTACAGCACGTAAAACACCTTGTGTCCACAGCGTGTGGATTGAACTGCGTGAGAAATCTGACACTGCAGCACGACAGGGCAGTAAGGGAGTGAGAACCAGCAGCAGATACAGAGAAAATGCTGAGTATAACATGCTAAACCATGCTTGACATGCTATAGGCTAGTAGAGAACAAGACTAAGTGAGCTTGGAGACGAAGCAGCAGCAAACTGTGAAACGATATCACTTTGACAGTTTCTGAACAGCTACAAAACCAGTCTCAGTTCTGGAACCTCTCACTAGGATTATGGGATGGATGTCAGTTTTCTGTAAGTTTGTGGGCTGAGGGGAAGAATCCAGAGTGGAAGGGAGTGTCCCAGCTGAAACAGATACATAAATAAATTAGCTTCACACTGAAAAGAGGTTTGATTTTACATGGAACAAGGCTTGGGCATTTTGTTTCATGCCCTTTCAGTAGAAGGAAAGACAATGGAAATGAGTCTAGACCTCATTTGCACTAGACCTATTTCTGGCTTTTTTCTATTAGTGTAGTATTTTGGTATCTCAGCCTGTGGAAGACATCTTTTAAATCCATTCTGCGAATCCTATAAAGCCTTAAATTAGAATGTTTTAGAATATTTTGGAACAGAAAAAGCTTTCCTTTTAATTTTTCAATTAAGGGAATGCTCATTCATTGAGGGAATGCTCAACCATCACTCTAAGTCAGGGCATGCAATTCAGATGTCCAGATAGGTAAATGGCTTATTCATTAGATTGTGCTTTGATCTCTCATGAAAATACTGGAGTATTCCATGTAAAGTGCCACCAAATTTAAGAAAAGGGAATGTTATTGTCCCACACACCAAACCTCAATTCAGAAATATGGCATTACTTTGGGAAGGTGCAATTTGGGGTCTTAGAAATCTTCAATAATTCAGTGAACGAGCTGTATAATATTTACAACTGCTTATTTTGGAACACAGACTTTTTCCTAAAAAAAGCTTAGTTCCTCACATCTAGATTGGAATCCCTATCTCCAACTAGTTCTGAAGGAGGGGGTTCAGTCTCAAGGCTTGAACTACAGGACATATGTGAGATTCTTGGCTTTACGAAAAATACGCCTCTGCACGAGTTTTTTTAGGAAATCAAAATGTTTTGCTTTCTTTTTTTGAATTCTCTTTTGGAATGTACAAGGGAAAACTTTGCGAAAAATATCTGCTGTTTTCCTTTTTAGAGCATGGTGCTAATAATGGCAAGGTCATGGGTTTTAACCATGTAAGAGCCATTCACTTAAGAGTTGGACTCAACAATCCTTCTGTGTCCCTTTCAACTCAAAATATTCTGTGATTTCTGTGATTTGTTTTCAAAGACCAGGATACAAGATGGGAAAAAAAAAAGTGATTAAAAATGCTTAATGAAGTATGGAGTCAGGATAGACTAGTTTCACTTCCTACAACAGATCACAGGATACTTCTAAGTAGTATTTCTCAATGTAATTGTTTCATGATGTTATTCCTTCTCATAGAAAAGTAAAAATATTCAAGTAGGAAACCACAGAATTTTCAGTTAAGTATTGCAAAGGTAGCTTTAACATACTGAAGGTTTTGAAGCTTCATAGTTTCAAGCAGTGTAATGCCTGAAGAGTTTCCATGGTTTCTTCACTTTTCTGTATTAATTGCCATGAAAAATGATGACATTCACAAACACCTCCCTGTCACAGGTTTCTTGTCTAAGCCCACAACATTTTTGTGAATTTGACCCACATTATTTCTTCAGTGTAAGGACTTCTCTCTCTCTCTCTTTTTATATATATATATAAGAATTCTACACTGAAAGAATGCCACAAGGAATAAAAATCTCATCAATAGTGAGCCATCATAAGAACGACAGATAAACAGACATTTTTTTGCTTTGGAAAAACAATCAGTGAATGAAAACACAAACATAAATTATATATAAAAAAAAAATCATATGTAATTATAAATCAGTATCTTGAAGGTGCATATTTCAGGAAGTAAAAAGATGCTTCAATTGTAAAAAAAAAACAAGCCTCACTAATATAAATCAATAAGAAAAAGACTGAAACCAAACTTGGAATAAAAAGCAAAATCAAAAGCAGGCAAAAGCATTTAGAGATTATTAACACTGACTTTGAGTAGAGGATTTTTTTTTTTAATTTGTCCAATCAAAATATGTCTCCATTGTTTGGGATAATTGATACAGTGTTTTCTCTTTTCTGTATTTTTAGCATTAGTCAATTTAAGCTGGTTATCTTTATTTCTCATTAGTCTGTAATTTATATATATATATTTGAAATTTAGTTCTTTTTAAAGATAACTGTATTGTTCTGTTTATATTCTTTAAGGGGAAATCTGACACCGAGGTTGAAGTGGTGTAATTAAATATACGTGAACCACACGTGACTAAAGAAGAAAAAATAAATAATTATTGACTCCACAATTTTGTCTGTTATTTATATAAGTGAAATGAAAGGATCAAATTAATAACAAGATCAATGTAGGTCTTTGAGTGTATGTTCATTTATCTGAGAAGAACTTCGTACCCACTGAATAAAACTAAAAAACCAACATGAAAATTTCACAGAGAAATATGAAAACTACAATGAACACTTAAGAATAACAATAAAAAAAAAATAATATAAACATTTAATTCAGCTTTGAAGCTTGTCTACAACACTGAAAACATGTCCTGAAGGATTCAGTGTAAACATTTATAAATGAAATTAAGTCTGAACTTTCCCTTTTACGTCTCTAATTTGTCTTGATACTCAGACTTCCAGTCTCTACTGACCTTTTTAATGTTTTGTTTATTTGGGCTGCTTTTTTTTAGCCTTTCC
>VZRN01005176.1:48427-80427 GCA_013397935.1 Dasyornis broadbenti | reverse complement strand
TTTTTTTTTTTTTTTTTTTTTTTGTGTAAGGAGGTTTTTAAGATTTCTAACTTCAGGGTAATTTATACAATTATGCCTACATGGAAATGAATATTATGTGTAAAAACTTAAGAATTGGAAAGCCTGGGTAATTTTTCTTTTTGTTCTTTGTATCAATAAAAATGGTTCTTTAAGGTTGGGGGGGATGTTGGGCTTTCTAGGGTATTGATTACATAAACCTTCCTGAATTCCATATTCCTCCATAGATTTTTATGGTTTATTCTATCTTTATTTCCTTCACTCTAGTTTGTCATCTGTACTGGACTTTTAGCTTTAACTCTACTTAGAGCTCTTAATAGTAGATCAATTACTTGAGTAGTAAATAAACTGAAGTTGTCATGTCTAGAAATCTTTTAAGATTTGAGTATTTCCAACATCAGTTTTTCATAAAAAGGCAATCTCAATTCAAAACAAGACTACGGATACATTGATTTTCTCTGAGATATTGTCAGGGCTGATGATAAATGTCTGTGCTGCTTTCAGTAGTCTTAATGAAAGAAAAGAGTCTAGCTTCATGCCTCCTTCAGGAAAAAAGTCAGCATTTTTGCTATGTTTAGGGTTTGTTTTTTTTATTAAAACATGGATTTAATATTGATGAAAAATTCTTGATTGATAATTCTAAACAATACAGTCCCCTAATGCAATTACTCTAATAATGGCAGTAATGCCATAGTCTTGTAAACTTTCTTGTGTATCAACCAGTTTATGTGGTAATTGCTCTATTTGTGATGTAACTTTAATAAGTAAAGCTTTAATAAGTCAGCTGTTAAGAGGTGGAGATTATTCTGTGCTTTTGCTGATGAAGGGTTGTTGAACAGACAGAATAACACTACTTCCTTGGTTTCACAGGAAAAATCAGTAGAAAACCCAAGGACAGAAATTTTACTTGAGTTTGGAATCCAGCTAGGATCCAGATGACAAAATCTTCCTGGTATTCTGAGACTTTGTTTAGGCAGCTGACTGCATATTGTTCTTATATTACCAGAGCTGGATTAATTTATGGAGAGGTGGTTTGCTGCATTGATGCAAAGTACAGTTACTGAAACTGAAGAGAAGGATCATCTTCATAGAATCAGTGCTCAAACATAACAATGGGTGTTGATCAAAGTTCAAAAATTATTATTGAAACAAATATTCACTAATGACAAAAAATCCATAAAAATTCAAAGACTGTGTAATCAGGACCTGATGATCTATGAGAAGACATATCACAGAAATGGCCACTGGTGAAACTCATGACTGGATGCCAGTGAAGCTCTTGATTTTGTTTTTGAGGTACAGGTGGTGTTCTCAAAGACACAGCAAAGAAATTAAGCATATATTCCCTCAACTTACCTTTGGAATAGACTAAATCTAGTAGATCTTTTGAAAAATTCCAAGCCTCTGATTTATTTTTTTTAGCATCATCCATTTGAATCTGTCCTTTTATAGTGATCTTTTATTTTCATTGTGCAATCTTAAACCTAGTATCATATAAATATATTGTACTGTCAGTATTGTCTGTTGTATCATGTTGAATTGGTTGTCACATTTCAACAAATAAAAAATCCAGCAACCTTAAACTCATGCAGAAGATTATTATGGCATGATTCATTAAATTGTTTGACAAACATTATCCAGCCAGGCCTTCTGATAAGCAATACTTATTGCTTGAGTCCTAATTATTTCAAAGGTATAAAAAGCTGAGTTTCCCATAGCAACATGGGAACAATTACACAGGTGTCATATAATGAAACATCTGTGTTGGAGTTTGGGTCTTTTTTAGATTCAGGAGCAAAGAAAATGCTTCCCAATTATGGGTAAAAGAAGATTCATCTTCCTACTAATTTGGCACAAATAGAAAGGTTAGCTTTTTAATTGCTTCAAAGAAGAAATTGGACTAATACAGGAAGAATAAAAGAGCAGGTCCTCAGAGTGTTGTCGTAAAGAGCAATGCAGTCTCTAATATTGTATTAAGCAAAAGTAATCAAAAGACATTTATACAGAAATAAACATAGCTGTGAACAATCTGTTTCCACTCAGTGTGCTTAGACCTTAAACCTCAATCCACTGAAACTGGTTTTATGTGATAAGTATTTTAGAGCAAACACACAGCAGGTGCTTGCCATTGAAGTTTGAAGTTGACTTTTACGCCTTCCTCCCAAAGGAGCAGCAGATGGTGGTTCTGCTCTCTGTAGGTTTTTGGGACGTAAGAAAGAAAGCAAACACAAGACATTTACTTCATTTTTCAGGTGTCCTGCACCAGGGCTAACCTTGCATGTGCTAACCTTTCCAAGTACTGCTCATGCAAGCTCCATTTGTGGTGTTACTGGGGCAGAAGCAGAAGCTGTGGCCTTTGCTGCTTGTGTACAGACCCAGCTGGGTGAAGGGCTCTTCCCCAAGAGCCCAGGCACCAGCATAGCTCCTCACTAATTATTTTTTTTCTTTGGCTCACCTTCAAATTTTTTGTTTGTTCTACCCTTTAGCTTATCCCTTTCTAGAACAGAATGCGCCAAAATCAGAGTGGAAATATCTTTCTGTGCCTTGTTATGTTGCTTGTTATGTAAAATCAGTAATGTTGGACAGAAAGCTGTATCAAATTATCAGCCATTTTCCAGGGCAGATATCACTGATATAATTTCCAAAATCTAGAAATATTCCTAAACTTTAAGGCTTAGAACTTTAACATGTTAAAATGTTCATATAAAGTGGATTTGAAAATAACAAAATTTTCAGTCAAGGCTTTTTGTTTTCAGAAAAAAACTTGGATTTTCTACTAATTTGTTTTTAGTAGGAAGTGTTTACTGTCTTGGAAAGCTCTTGAAGTGTTTGCAAAAGAATTTTTTGTGTGAGAAATTGTTTAATTTTTTTACTCTTCAGATACATTCATTCATTCTGTCACATTGACTGACAGAAGAGCTAAACAAAGCAATACCTTTGCATGTGTGTCTTAACGTGAAAGGATGGAAGTTTTAGCAGTAAAAGGGTAAAAATTATGGGTAAAAATCTAAATTCTATTTGACATTCAGTGAAGAGACATGTTAGAATTCATAATGTCATGGTCAGGACACAGAAATCATCCTAGATTTCACAGGAAGATAAACGAGGTGTTGCTTTGGAATCACTTCTAGGTTTTCCAGTCCTGTTCTCATTCTTGAAAAGTGTTTCAACAACCATATCATGTATGTCCTGGCCTCGTGCAGGTGGAAGATCTATTGCTGATTCTATGCAGTATTGCAATACAGATAACAAAATCTCAGATTATGAGCTCTGATGAACTGCAATCATCCTCCCTTAACTGATGCCATATTCTAATTCTTTTTTATTCCTGCATACTACAAAAAAAAAAAAAAAAAAAAAAAAAAAAAAAAAAAAAAAAAAAAAAGAATTTAAACTCTTTTTTTCAGTGTCATTTATCAGACTTTTAGGGCCCTGCATATGCAGAGCACTTCATAAGGCATTTGTGGGTGTTGGTGATTGATTCCCAGATACAGAATTGTCTGCCTTTGGTCTGCACTTGACACATCTGAAAACTGCAGGCTTCCCAGTCTTCCCCATATGTTCCCTTTATATATTGAAAACTAAGAAAAAGAAGGCAGATGTATAAGAGAAACAAGATATTTGTTAAAAATAGAAGTTTGGTCCTTGGTTTATGTATTATGTTTATGGACTCTTAGGTAAGAGTTGTGGAGCAATGTGGATAAAACTCTTCTTCAGAAAGCTAAGGATTGTATGTGTGAAGTTTCATTTCTTGTTTTTTATTGTGGTCTTTGCTCAACAATTCAACCTGCTTGTTTGTCTATTGGTGAGGTGGATGACTAGTTTGGTAGAGATCCAGGAGCGTGCTTGCCAGTGGCTACAAAGACTTCAATATTCTCTTAATTTGACCCAGTGCTATGGCAAAGTTGTGTAGAGTTTCTGTGCCCAAGTTCACCAGCTGTAAAATAGAAATAAGATCACAGCTTTTGTTTAGAGTGGTGATGTAAAGACAATCGTGTTAAAATCTGTGAGGTATTTAGTCATTATAATAATGATGGTTCTGAAATACATAAAAAAATTTAGAAAAATGGATTTGTGCTCTTTCAATACCATTTCATTTCTCTTTTGTGACTTTTTTTAAATTGGAAAATAATTGAAAATATATGATTATTCTCTTCTGAAAAAGTTAGCAGTACTGAGAGACACGTGTGAGCATATTTACAAGTTGATAAAAAAGGAGGATCTCCAAAGGTTAATATCAGGTTATACCAACTAAAATAAAACAATACTATATGACCTGTGGGATATGTGATGAAATATTCTAATGGCATGATGTTACTTGCCAGTAAAGTCGTTAACCCCATAAGAATACTACAAGTCCTTTTATATTAGGAGAAATTTTAAGTAATTCCTTAAGGACCTGACTATACAAATAGCAGTCCTAACTTACTGCATTGGAGTTCACCCTATTCAGCATAATTTATTTTATATCAAAGTTACTCTTGCTTGGAAAGATAGATAACACACTTCAGTTAATATCTTCCTAGTATAGCAAGATGGGTATAGTATAACATGGTTTACAAGATATTTATCTTCAGGAGGTGTCTAATTTGTCTTAAGTGATAAAGAATTAATAAAGTGACATCAAGCAGATAATTGACTCGCCTTAGAGAAAGTATATGTTCATACATTGTCATGAGGTTATGGGAAATTACGCCTTGATGATTGTTAAATAAAAAATAAAACACCTTAAATTTGGAAGAGTGAGGAGAAAGAAATGCAAGAGGAGCTTAAGGGCTTGAGGATGGGTGGAAGGTAAGGAAAGGATTGGCAATGATCAAAGAATGATTGATGAAAGAGTTTTCATGCATTCCTACACAAGGTTTCTTCAAATGCATCTTGATACTTCTGTATTGAAGTGTTCTTCACTCCTAAATCCACTTCTGAGTATCATAGTTGCCCTAGAAACAGGAGAAGTGATACATTTTACTGAGCAGCATGAACAACTGTGTCTAGTGAGCCAGATACCTCTAGATTGTAGCTCTAAACTATGTGAGGGTTGCATGTGAAAGGCAGATGTCATAAGGCCAGTACTGGTGAGAAGTGTCCATAAGTAGTTGTTTCTGCTCGGGGATGGGTGAAAGCCATCTCACTTTTCTTGTTGCTGTCAGCTTTTCACTTGTTAAAAAGTATTGAGTCCCTTTTGAAAAAAAACTTTTTGGATTTCTTTTTGTTTTGTTTTACTATAGTAGAACACAGGCCAAAAGGCCAAGGAAAAGCATGTCTGTCATGGAAACATTTAGTTCCTGTGCTCTTCTGAAATCCAGCTCTAAGATGGCTATTGTCTCCTCTCTTGCTGTTGTCAAAGGCTGTTGTGCTTGGACTCTTCTGTCAAACAACTGTACTGAAAACAAGACAGAATTATCAATTCTGCTCGTTTGTTACTTCTATCAATTTGATACTGCTTGTATGTCTTTGTATTTCGTAAATATTTTTATTTTCAACACTGTTGTCCCAAGGCCAGTTTTGTTCTTGGTTCTGTAGAAAATCTTAATGTGTCACACTTAGAAACAGATCTTTTGAAAATAGTAACCAATTTGAAGTCTTGCATGAATCAATATACTTCATTAGCTGAGTATAGCTTGTGACTTAGTGAATTTCTTTTTTTTTTCCATTTATTTGGTATCATGAGAAAATAATATTGAAAAATTTTGATCTAAACATTTGGTCTCCTAGAGATGATGTCAAGAAGTGTGTTAAAGATCTTGCTTATTTTGATAATCCTAAATAAATGTTGTAATAACAGCAAAATGTGTTTATATAATCTGAAAAGCTTATTTTTTTCAATAAACCTGTACACTATATTTTACATACTAGTTTGGCTAGAGATGTTAAGTCATAACTGTATTTCTCTGGCAGCTTGTAGCTATGGGAGGTCTTTTTCCTGGGGACAGCAGATAAATATGGCTGATGAAAGATCCAAAAACCTATAACAAATTCTGTTAAGTTTTTTTTCATTTTACAAGTAAATAGATTTTATAGAGGACTATAATTTTTGCCTTAGATGCAAACAACCTCATTGTAAATGTTTAATTTTAATTCAGCCATGAAAACTTGAATGCCAGTTCAATGACTATGTAAATTTCTTAGAGTCAGAAGTTGAAAGCACTAATTACTGGCATTTGTGCTTACAACTGACTTCAGAATTCTTCAATTCATTATGCTGCTTTCACAGTAAATCCCATTTGCAAAGAAGTTTGTCATTCAAAATGGCATTGTACATTTTATCCTGATTAAGACAGAGTCAAGAAAGCTGACCCAGCAATGAATCTCTGACAACCTCCATGTTTAGAGGCCTTGGCAGTCCTCTGCTGGTAAAATCATCTGTAGGTTAAGACTGTGATTATGTAAGTTTTCAAGTGTCTTAATTCCCCTTAGTTTCTACAGAAGTCCTGTTTCACAGTACTGACTACCCACAAAAAGGAGGTGATGGATCAAACTACTGTAGTGTTCACTCTATGTACAGTCCTACAGAATGCAATTTGCATGGTGTTAATGAAAGCAGTGCATTTTGCTGACTGGAGTAACTGCACCTTTTCCTCCATCTACCACAGCATCAGAGCTCCATTACCAGAGGGAGGCCATGGTATTGGTGATTTTCCCCTATCAAAACCAAGATCTGAATCTGAAACACTAGCAGTGTTTATTATTTGATTGATTTCCACCTCCCCAACTTCTAAATGGCTGATAAATGAAGATATGTTACATCTTTGAGGCTCTTCTACTAGCCCCTGACTTCTTCATGGAATTTCCACAAACACCTTTGGTATTACCTACTTCTGCATACTTGGGAGAAAAGAAACTTGACAAATGGAAAAGTCTCTATAAAAATAAAAAAAACCCCTGAACAACAAAATGGATAAGACAAATATCTGGATTAATTTTTTTAATGACTACTTCTGTTCAGCTAAATTTGGTGAATAATCTACATGTCAAGTGGCTTGTAAGTAATCAGGATATAATAAAATATCAAGGTAGATTTAAAGAGAACATTTTTAATATTGGGTTTTGATAGTTATTTTTACTTATTTTGAAGTTTTATAATATATTCTAAACATGTTTTGAAGCTTTTCTCTGAAAACATAAGGACTGGACACAATGTAGTTTTAAATGAGCCTCTCATGTAAACACTTTGTTTCAGTGAGCAGTTTTTAAGAAGAAGACCAAATATTTTGAGACCTACAGTATAATTATTAGAATTGTTGATATTGTAATTGGGTCCAAATGTGGCACTCAGCTGCTGTCAAGTATGCAGCAAGTATACAGTGTACATTAAATCAGTCATGACAATACACCGTGCACTTCAGAATGGAGGTGTTTGCAATTGAATGTAACATTATTTGAAAATAATTGTTACTGCATAGAAGAGTTTCCTCCCTACTCTCCCCCTCCCTAGTTCATATCTACTCCCCCAACTTGAGACTTGTGGTAGATGTAAAGAAGCAGCACATATATTTTTCATTCTTAGGATTTAAATAACATTACAAGAATTTAGAAGAACGGGGGAAAAAAAGGTAGTCATGGTGTTCTGAGACAGAAGGTAGAATAATAAATTGTGTTGTGGAACTCAAAGTCATTGTCTTATAATATAAAGAGACACCACTTCACACTTTCTTCTTTCAATAAACTTTAGCACATGTCAAATGCCCTGAAACTTCTATTTGAGTTAAATTTTTGACTCTGTGCCAAACATTTGCCTTTTAATTCTAGCATTATCAGCTTACTAGCTAAATATGATCACAAACAGAAATATCACCATCTGTGGTAATGTCATTCATAATAAAGATATTGTCAGAAAGGATGTGGAAAGATTCACTCACTCTCATGATAATCCAATATCGTGGTGACTAAGTCATATATCATAAGGTATTTCAGTATTTTTGATGTGGAAATAAAATTTTCTCGCTCTTTCTTTGTTTTTGTTTTTATTGGTTTTCTTTTTTTTTTCATTTTCACTCTCCATTTCATCTGATAAACCTTCCCCACAAAGAAGGAAAAAAAAAAAAAAAGGAAAAAAATAAAAAAAAAAAATAAAAAAACAACGAACAAAGAAACAATCAAAACCCCACAACTCCCTCTCCAAAACACCCAAATGCCCAAATCCATAGCTCCAAATTACATTTAAAACTGTGCTGGTGTGGGTTTTCTGCCTTTTTTCTTCTTTTTTTTTTTTTTCTTTTTTTCCCTATGTCTGTTTCACAAGGAGGGAAAAATTACAAGTTGTGGGTATGTTTTTCAGAATCAAATTTCCGAGGTTTTTGTTTAGTCATATACCCTTGTCCTTCACATAGCTTGGAGGAATCTGTAGTTCTTGCAAGACACTTTTTACTTAGCAAAGAGAATTGAACCATTTCATTTATTCATGATCCTGTTCACCCACCTCAGTCAGACATATATGCAGCCATTCTGTGACTGAAGCCACACTTTATGCACCATTGGCAATTGCTCTGAGTTTGTGGCCAGTGATTTGTATAATTTGAGGTCACACTTCATAGTCCTCCAGTTCCCCCCTGAACTTGTTTCTGTGGTTGGGTGGCCTGTGGCTCTCAGTGGGTGAGGTGTGTCAGTCTGCAACACACCTGTGACCCCACTTTCTGCACTCTCCATTCGTATTCAGACCTTGTGAAACAAGCTCACAGCTCGTCCTCACGGAGCAGCTGCGAAAGTATTGAGTTCAAAGGATACTGTTAAAAACAACTGCAATTCCTTTTCAGGCTTGTTAAAGCTGCTCTCTTTTTTACTCCAGTTCAAGCTCAGTCGTATGAAGAATTACCAGCTGTGCAGCATTGATTTGAACTGTAATAATGTGCTTGAAGATTCGCTTCTAAAACTAAGATGAAAGCTGAGTATTTCTGCTGATGTCAATGGCAGCAGTTATTCTGGTTGTCCATGGGCTAAGGGTGAAAGGTTCAGTTCTCTTTTTCCTTCCAAATCCCTGCCAAAACTTTTATGTCAGTTGTGCAGAATCATGGTGTCCTTTCTTCCTTCCCATCAAAAATACTGTGCAATTCCTGCATGCTCCTGTGTGCGTTCAGGCTACGACATACCTCAGGAAAGCAGCTATCTTATAAACTAGGATTAAATGTAGCATTAATTTTACAGTAAAATCATTAGTTGCAGATGGATTACACGATGAGTTCTGTTTACACAGTGAAACATTGGTTGAAAAGGTCATTTCAATGAAGGATATGTTTCTTTTTTTCTTTGCCCTAATCCTCATTATTTCAAGTATCACTGTTCCAGAATGAATAGCCAAGTACATTTCGGTTGGTAGCTGCAAAAAATACGCTGTTATTGAAGAAAGGAGACTGTTTGCTTACAAAAAGATTTTTTCTAGGTCTGTGGTCTGGAAAGTCCCACAGTACTCCCCAGACACAGCTCCAGCTATGAGTATTACTGTTGCAAGAAGATTGAAACTCTACTTGTCCTCACAGCAAATGATGTTGCACCTTTACATGAAGGATACCAGACTGTATTTTTAGCTTGATATTGATCACATGGAGGTGTTATAAATGTTGCAAAGGAGTACATGCTCATGCATTCTGGAAGCTCACCTATGTGGCAGGTAACAACATGCCCCTTTAAACACAGAGTGCACAATAGGTTTTCCCTTTGTGTATACAATCTAATTCACATTAGGTCTTACCTTTGTGTTTCTGAGGGTAAATAATACGGAAATTAACATAAATCTTGGCCTCGAGGTTGCTTACACACTGCCACATAGATTCAGTCAGTAGGTACTGCAACTCAGGTTTTGTGATAGACAGGATTTTGATCAGTTGCATATATGCTGGCTTTTCTGGAAATGCCTCTATCAATAGAGGAAGTGGCAATGTTTTATTTTAAGTAATTAGTTCTATTTAGGCTCTGTTATGATCCCACTCTGACAGTCCTGAATCAATATATTTTGATGGCTCTGAATTAAATGCTTTGGAATTTCTATTCCATGAGAAAATCTTCAGCAGCAATATTTAGTTGTGATTCAAGAAAAGTAAAAGCAAAACAAAATCCTAGTCTTTCCGAGAGATGAAAATTTAATTTTCAGAGCAGCTCTAATAAGCAGTGGCATTAGTTTAGTTTCTGCTACAGATACATTCCTTATTGAAGAGCAGTATTTTTCCATACTTTAAAATTTGCTTGCTTAGTTTGGTTAATACAGCCTCTCTTTCACAAGGGAACTTGATATCTTTTTTCTCCCACCATGTTTGGCCTCAGTAAGACCTCTTTTCTGTTAAACTGAAGCAACTGATCAACATCTGCTCTCTACTTTGCCAGTGCAAGACCCACTTGTCTGTCTCTACCTGAAAGGACACTCAAGAGAAGCTCAAGATTTCCCAGAAAACTCTTCTGTACATAGTGCGCATTAGTAAGTATGTCACATATTGTCTGCTGCCTGCAAAAGGAGATGCACTGATTGTACTAGGGAGCAGGATGTTGAGTGGAATATGAAAGGCAATTTTATGGTTGTTTTTTTCTTTTTGGTTTTGCTTGTTTGGGACTGTCTTTTGTGATCAAGAGGAAGTGGGACAGGATTTTTCAAGTGGTTGTTTTGCTGTGGAGAAACAGGTTAATTATTCCAGTTACTGCTGAAGGGAAGCTGAGGAGATGGAGAGCTGAAGGTAAAACAGCTCCCTTACTTTGTCAGGGGATAATACCATGTTGGAAACTCTTCCTGGCATAGAAAATCTATGTATCTGTTCTCTTTTGTTAATTCTGTCTGACTCATGCTTTTGTTCTAACTCTTGTATTGGGGTAAAATCTTGTTACATTTTTATTTATTTATTTATTCTTAAAAATAACTAGTAGCTATAAGGTAAACCTTTTAGTCAAGGAAACCTGTAACAGCACAAAACTGGAACTGAATTATCTAGCTCTCTTGGTGGTCTGCAAGACACAAGAATCTTATACAGATTCAAATCACGCTGCCTTAGTTTTGCTGTCAAATGGAAATGAAATGTGTTGGAAAGATGTATCATAAAGACCGGACAATGATTTGAAGAGGAGCATCCAGTGCAAGCATAAGATAGAAATTTTGAGGAAGATATAGGAATAAAAAAAAGGAAATTGTAAAGATAATTGCCATACAGCATTATATACTTCCCATCTTTCCCAAAGTAATTTGGCTTGTATTCCACTATCTTCTCATAGATTTTTTTTTCCATATTTTTCTTTTATTCCTTCTCCAGGTACCTCTAAAAAGCAGCTGTTTCTAGGTTTCAACAAGGCATAGATGGCACTGATTATAAACTCCAAAGCATTTTGCATGTTAATACTGCATTTTGCATGTTAATACTGTTAATAATCATGCCAAGTTGATCACTTCAGCTGCACTGTACAATTTAAGGCCTCTGCATGATATCTGTTTTCATTTTGTCCGCCAAAGGGCTTTAAATTTGATTTCCTATGGCACTAAGGTTATCTGCTCATACCTCATCTATCAGTAATTTTTGAACCGTTCTTAAATTGTAACCAAATTTTAGATGTATTTGGAAGACAGAGCTTCCCTTTCACTCATCAATTAATTCCACCTGTGAGGAGAAGGCAAGCAGCTATTAATTTCGTCAACTAGCTGTTTCCAAATGCTCAACTTCTTTGGCGTGTTTGGAGACAAGTCCATGCTCCGAACAAGCTATGGTATGATTATCTCTTGCAGCAATGCTCTTCCTTGTCTCGGGATGAAGACTTAAAACTAAAGCAACTGAAAGGAAGGCTAAGGAAGTAGATGCATATGCATAAACAAGTTTGGTCAGTTCAACGATTTTTTTTGTCATTTCTGTCAAACATTTCCACTCTCTTTATCCTTTCTTTATTATAGATTTGAGATTCTTTCCTTCCTTTAGAGTTCCATTTTTTTATAGGCTTCACTTCCAAAACCCTTCCATTCCCAGCCTCAATCTTTAACACCTTTGCATGAGTTTCCACAGCTCCACTTACACCCAATACCTGGTAATATTTTTCTGTCATTTTGTGAAAATCAAAATTGCATTTATTGTACAGTCTGACCAACGGTCTGGTGCAAACTGATCAGGTCCCTAACTATTCCTAAAATGCATAATGGGTATTTTTTTAGGCAAAAAAACTGATTACAGGCTTTATTGGAAATGTTTGGCTTTTTTTTTTTCCTGGAACTCTTGAGTCCAACAAGTTTTGAACAAATCTGATTTTTTTCTACCAACAACTGAATCAACTGAAACCTTACTAATAAGTTCTTCCAGGCTTGCAAAGTGTTTGCATGGACTTTGCGAACAGATCAGAAGAGTGTTCTGCATGGTTCTCAAAGTATTCAAATATTGCCTTAAAGGAATACACACATGAAAAAAGTAATTTGCTTGCCACAAGAGAGTATTTCCTGTTTCACTATTTTCTACAAATCATTGCTTGAAATTCTTCATATTTCATCCCACAGTAGATTCAGAATTAATTTTCATTTGTTTATCTTTATTCTTTTCTCTCTTATGTCTTTTTATTTTTCTCTGTACAAAGAACTCTTCTCTGCCTTGCTATATTCCATCCCCAGTAAGGCAGAGATCTATAAACAATCTCAAACACATTCAATTCTCATTGGAAATGAGGACAGATAAATAAAAGTTAATTCAGGAATTGGGCTAGAGAAATAATAAACAAAATTAAAGCTGTATAAAACTCCTTTGAAACTAATAAACATTAGCTTACATTTCTGTCACCCCTGTTTTCCATCATTAGACCTAAAAAGAAAATGTGGATTAATAATAGGTAAAATCTGGAGCTCTATCAAGGATAAAAATATTTGCTGTGTCCCTGATTCTTTTTTATTTCTCATGCTGTGTAGGTCCTTGTGGTATACTGTCGATTCTCATTTCACTTCATGAGGGTTCTTTGAATGAATGTTCCTAATCTAAATGGGGCAAGGTACTTCTTCAAGGGTTCAAATAAATAAATGCATTTTTCTTTCATGTCCTTTATTGTTTGTTTAGAAAGTAAATTTTTTGTTTGTTTTTTTAAAATATACGTTAGTCTTTTTAATACTGTTTAATAGAGATAGCATTGAAATGAAATGAAGTAATACTGTAAATATCTAGTTCCTGTAATTTTTAGTATATTTATCCACACAAATTAATTTTCAACTTCAGCATTTTTGATCAAGGTCAACCCAAATGATTTATTAAGAATTTTTGAAAGACATCAACATAAAGGAAATCAATACTTCCGTGGGCCAGCTAAGGAATGGTACTGGTCTTAGAATGAATCCTGGAGCTCTGCTTAAGCCTCATTGATTTTTAGTGGGAGTTGCTGGACCTATTGAAAGGAAAACAGATACCTTTGAGTGTTCAGCAACAAAGAAGCAGCTCCCATCTCTGTGTTAGTCTAGTGACAAATGCTGGCTGGCTTCTCAGCACAAAGGAAAAGAGCTCTTTTAATAGACAGAGCTTATTCTTGCAATTCTGATGCTGCCAAGCTTGAAAAGGAAAATCCTACCACCTCCACTTTCCTTATTGCTGGTGTCAGAATGGCTTGTAGGTAATGAAGCAATGGACACATTGCAAATCTCTGTGTACAGAGGTGAAAAAATCGGGATTCAGCTTACAAAGACAGACAGCAATCCCTAACAGCAAAGTAAAAGCAATAATTGTGGTATGAAATAATTCAGACAAACCCTGTGGAAATAAACTACTGTTGCCTTGCATTCCCTTATGGTAACAGCATCAAGACCCTTCTGATTTGACAGTTCAATATGGAGAGTTTCCTCAAACAAATGAGGAATATGAGGATTTCTTGTAATTAGTAGAAAATGAAACAAATATCACAGCAATTTCTGGGTTGAGGCAAAGTCGTGATTTACTTGGTCTGTTACTCATTAAATCAGCGTGGGCCATGTACTATTAGTAGTGTTGGCTAGCAGGAAGCAGGACAAAGCAAAGCTGGTTGCTGACTATTGGGACTGTAATCCTGCAGCCCCGTGTTTGCATGCAGCCTCCCAAAGCTACTGGCAAAGGTGGAGTGGGAAGAAGCTGCAGCTACAGGGCCAGTTGGTTCCCTTTGTCGAGTATGGTGAGAGGAAGGAGTAAAGTCATAAGCAGGGTCAGACCAGATGATTAGGATAACAAGGGATCACTCCTGACTTCAACTGCACATGTGAGGACAGTTTACAAAATCAATACTTGCACAGTCCTGTAAACTTGGCTTTTCTGGGGGGGATATGGTTGTTTATTCCTTTTAATAGCTAAAATAAGCTGTTGTGTAGATCTAGTATCATATATTGTATAACAGGAAAAGGGAATGTTGGCCTCTAGTTAATCTAGTGCTGTTCTTTCTATGTAATGGGATACTATTGAATTTAATAATCTATAGATGACCTAAATGTTGTTTGGAGAAAGAAGTATTCCCTGATAATGGTGGCTTCAAACGATGGAGCGCTATCTCATCACTGGTGACCCCTTTACCAACTATTTATGTTCACCCTTGAAAGCTGTTCCATTTACAGCTAGAAAAGAATATCCAACCACTTTCTCCTGTGTTGGTTTTGAATATTAAATCACATTTATATAAACAGATTATATATTTATTTATTTAAAATGTATAATTTTCTTCCTGAATTTAAGTGCATTATACTCTCTGTACCTTACTGTTTGAGTCCCTTTAGCTCTATGAAATTTTATTTTATGCATAGAGGAGGTGCTTTTCAGGAATAAATTTCTTTCATGTTGAGTTTTTATAAACATTTGATGTTCTTCTACAAAAAAACCAAAATTACCCTTATTGGATATTGTTAGAAGAAACAGGAAATCAACACACTATACTGCTGTAACAGCTTTTATTTTCTTCATTACATAGGTTCTAGCTTTCTAATTTATTTTCTGTTAAGTAGCATACTTACTGAACAGTGGAATATAAAAACATTGTATGTGATTCATGAAAGCTTTCATTGGTTCAGTCCTCTACTTCTTTACTGGACCAGTGAATTACTTGCAATTGCATACATGTGACTATTTATGTCTAAATCAATTTACTGAAAGGATGTTGAAGAAAGTCACAATATTTCTGCCAAAAAAAATAAAATAATCACCTCTGTTGTGATTATTGCCATTTTGATTTACATCTGTCCATTTAGTCACAAAGCAGAGGAGTAACATCATAGTGCTCTTGTGTGGGTTGTGAATGTCAGGCTGCAAAGAATTGTTCTATTGTACTCATCTCTGATACTTCTTTTTAAGTTTCAATACAAATTTTTGTTGGCAAATCTGCCTGAATTGCAAAAGGAATAAAATATCAGTTCACCGTTTCCCTAACCCCAGTTCTTTTGCCTTGCATACAACATCTAAAAATCACCACAGATTTTTTCACATTTTAAAATTGTACTTTTTAGTGGGACATTGTTTGGACTCAGTGACAATAAAGGTTTGTTTCCATCCTGAATTCCCTACGAATCTCTGAATATATTGTTTCATATAACTTAAAGCACTTAAATACATAATTCAAACTCAAATGAATAGCTAAACTAATAGCAAGACTAGCACAATTATTCTTTCTAACATGTTCTCTAAGCCTTTAGCACTTCCAGGAATTTCCTCAATTCCAGCTACTCATGAACACTTTTATAAAAGTGATGTGGGTTTTTTTTTGGCTTTTTTGTTTTCTTTTTTTTTTTTTTAAAGAAAGGAGAAAAATATTTTTGTAAACCCATGTAACTACAATAATAAAAATAGAAATAACACACCCATTTCCTGAGGCCTTCTAAAATCAGAGTGACTATCCATTACAGAGGCATACCTCCTAGCAGAAAATATTCAAGGTGTTCCTTACTAACTAAATTTGTATGACTGTGCGTGCAGGGAGCCATGAAATTCCAGGAGGGTAACACAAAGAACAAGGGCACTCAGCATGGTTTTCACAACATTCTTGAAGATAGACACGAGAGGATGGGCTGCATGAATATTAAATTTTAAAAGCTTCTTATACTTCAGGAAGCCTTTAAAACTATAAAAAATTTAAAGGATTTATAAAAACTACATATGCACAGTCTTCAAAAGAGCTTGAAATATGTTTGGAAACATCAAAGAGGAATATCTTACATTATCATATGATGGGGGAAGGAGAAGGGAGGGAGAAGAGAGAACAAGTTTCTGGAGTTTGGTGTCGCAGGTGAAGAACAGAACTGAGGATAAAGGTCTGCTTTTCACAGTCTTATCTGGCACACAGTGTTTGCCATCTTCACTTTTTATATCTATCTTAGTGCTACTTAGAAAATTGTAGAAGGAGGTGGGGTGTGAAATGTCTGAACAACCCATGATATTCTGTGGAAAAGAAATGTGCCAGTTTTAGTGTTTGAATGGCTGTAATTATCATATTGTGGGCGAGAGTGCTGAAAGCTTAACATTTCAGTGAAGCATGCTAGGATTATACAATGCAAGATGTTGATATGTACCTATAAGTTGGACATGATATACTGTGTCATTAAAAGCAACAACAGAACACCCATTGCCTTTAGGCTAAAACCAAATGTGAAATTCAGGTCTTTTCTAAAGGTCCCTTTACACATGTTGCACCAAGTATTTGCAATGGGCTTACACTGTGGCACTTGGCAGTTCAAAGAATTCCTTTGGTTTTACTGTGGTGAGTATACTGCCAAATCTGGGATTTCAGTACACTCCCTCCTAAGCAATTACCATGTCTTTCAGGGTATTCAAGGAGATATTTATTCAGCTTGCATCTTTCCTTCACTTTTTGTCTCTTGCTTCTTTTTTTTTTACCTTAATTTAAGGGATGATGTCAGGTTAAATTTAGATCAAGATTTGCAAAGCTTTTCTTCAAAAATATAAAACAAAAAAAGCCACAAAATATAACAATATAAATTATTATAGCCACAATATAAAACAAAAAAAACCCCACCCCCAATCGATGTAAAACAAAACAATAACCTCACAGTTATAGCTGAAGCTCTTGTTTAACTGAAATATTATACTGTTGGTTAAGTGTTGAAAAGAGATTAAAAATATTTTTTAGAAAGAGAAACAAATAATTCACATTCATTGTTCAAGCAGGTGGATGCAAGCAATCCTCCCCAAAAACAGCAGTGAATTTCTCACAGTAACTTATTTCTGTGTACTCTTTCACTTTCTGTTTGTTGCGCTTTATGGATTTTTCCAAAACCATTCGTGGTTTGTGCTCAGATAGGTCACAATTATTTTGTCTCCAGATTATCTTGCCCAGAGAAAGAATGAATTTTGTTGGTTCAGAATTCAATTTATCCCAAACACTCACATTCAGTGCCAATTGCTGCTGCTCTGTTCTGCTAAAAATGTTTGTTTCTTTGTGTTTTCCATGTTGCTGGTCTAAACTCTTCTGTACCCGCTTCCTGGTTTTTGTCTTGTCAGGTCTGAAGTCTTTCTGCAAAATGTACACCATGAATGGAGTGCCTCTTCTCCCACCACCTTCTGCATCTGAAGTCACATAACAGCTCTTAGCATACACTGCACTGAGTATGACAGATCCTCTAATTTGTCTGTGGTGCCTGCTTTTGAGACAGGCTCCTTTGGTGCTTTGCAATGAGAAGCCAGGAAGAGTCTTGAGCTGTTTGAGAGACAATAACTATCCCAACTAGATGTGAAACTATAAGGAAACAAATAAGGAACAGAATCCAGTTTCTTCTGCTGCCTGTTCCGAACTCATGTATATCAAAATTATTTAACCTGGGAGATCCATATTTTGAGTTTTTAATATTATCAGAGCATTAAAATAAGTAACTGCTTCCTAAAGGTGCTTAGATTCTTTATATACTTAACATGTCCATGTGGCTTTCCATGACCTACTGACCTTTTCAAAGAGAGGTGCATTGCTTAATGATGCCATTTGTTTCCTCTTTCATTTCCTTTCTCTCTGTGTTTAATGTTTTCTTACAAAAAACTGCAGTATTTTTCCTCAAGAATGATCCCAACATATTTTGCAAATGAAATGCTCTGAATTTACTAAAACTCAATGCAATTCTATTAAGTAGCCTCTGAAAATAGGTATGTGCATGTAGAATTCCTTATTTCTGGCTGCCCTATGAGGAATACAGAAGTGCTGCACATCATATTTATAAGCTCTGTCTTGAAATCTTTCTGCAAGTAAGACTCCCACTGAAGCTATCAAGCAAGTTACTTTTACAAGGAATGTAGACTCCCACTCAAAGTGAATATTTCTTGTTATAGACCATGCCAGGGGATGCTGAGGGAATACTTAGTTTTGCCTTTAAAAGTTACAATAAAGTTTTGAGTCTCTACACATTAGCATCAGAGGAGAAAAGGTGTGCAATGAACAATAAAGTAGTATTTCTCTGCATAAGCAGCAAGCCAATTCACTCCTCATCAAATGACTCATAACCAAATTATTGCATGATGATTACTGGGGTGGAAAAAAAAGTCATTTTTTTTAATAAATAGACCGTAAAAAAGGAACAAAATAGTATGCTGTCTGTGCCAAGGTGTGGCTTTAGTTCCTTAGCTCAAGCACTCTTACAAAGATGACTAGATGTGCTTACTTGTGTTTGGTTTAGGCATATGCTTTTTCTTGCTGCTGCACATCCTAATTACCAACAAAGACTCTTATCAGAGGCTCTTGAGATCTTTCTGTCCCAAGTTACCATTTGCTTGTTTACTGTCCACATAATGTTGTGCTCTCATTATTCATACATTTTGAAACTTGTGAAGTCTAAACATCTAAATACATTATTTAAAAAAAAGACAAAAAACCAAACACTATTGAAATATTTTGAAATTTGAAAGCAGTTTTGGCTTCACCAGATCAGAATTGTTAGTTGTCATAGTAACAGCATTAGGCAAGAGGGAATTACACATCATTATAATCATTCCTAAGTATTGAATAGCTGTTCAAAGTTTTGCCTCTTGACATATTGCAAATCTAAAAGTTCATAACTCTATTGTAGCAAGAAGACAACCCAAATGGCATTCTTTTTTTTTTTTTTCTCTACCAGCTCACTCTGAATACAACAATTTAGCAGCATTCCCAAACATAACAGCAAGAATAACAAATTATAGTTCAGTGAAAGGTAGTCTATTGTTAAGGAACTGTGAGGACCCTTTGCCTTTTGTTCATGAAACAATAAACCGGCCAAATTTCTGTAAGTAGAGTCCTTTAATTGCATATGCAGAATGAAAGATAATGGACAATATTTTAACTCTGTTAGCACAAAAAATTGTATGATATCTATCAGAGTTATATAGCTCTAGCCAGCGTGTATATGCCACCAATTGATTTGTATTGGGTTTGGATGGCAGGGTTTTGGCAGCAGTGGGGGTTATAGGGATGGTTTCTGCAAGAAGCTGCTGGAAGCTTCACTCCATGTCTGATAGAGCCAATGCCAGCCACCCCCAAGATGGATCCACTTTTGGGCACGGCTGAGCCCATTAACAATGGTGATAATGCTTCTGCAGTAACAGTTTTAAGAAAGGGGAGAAGTTACTGCTTAGGAGCAGTTTCAGTCAGAGAAGGGAGGAGTGAAAATATGTGAGAGAAACCAACCTGCAGAAATAGAGGTCAGGCAAGGAAGGGGAGGAGGTGTTCCAGATGCTGGAGCAAAGGTTCTCCTGCTCAGCCCGTAGTGCATACCGTGGTGAGACAGACTTTCTCCTGTAGCCCATGGATATCCACAAGGGAGCGGGTATCCACCTGTAGGACCATCTGGAGGACCCCACATCGGTGCTGGTGGATGCCCAAAGGAGGTTATCACGCTGTGGGAAGCCTACATTGGAGTGGGCTTCTGGCAGGAATTTTGGAAAGAGAGGAGCCCATGCTGGAGCAGGTTTGTTGGAAAGACTTGTGACCCCGTGGGGGAATAATGCTGAAGCGATCTATTCCCGAAGGACTGCCTCTTGTGTAAGGAACCTACACTGGAGCAGTTTGTGAACAACTGCAGCCCATGGGAAGGACTCACATTGGAGAAGCTCACAGAGGACTCTCTCCTGTAGGAGGGAAGTAGTGGAAGAGTGTGAAGAGGAAGTAGGGCAGATCTGACACTTTTATTCCTATAAACTTTTCAGTTGTTCTGTGCTTCTCCTGTCCAACAAGGTGTGTGTATTGATTAACTGGGCAGTGCACATATGGAAGCTTCAACTACTTCTGAGCCTGACGAATGCACTGTGAGGCCTTGCACAGCACTGGCATGCAGAGCTACTGAAAATATATTTTTGGGAGGTCCCAGCTTCCTCCACCTCTGCTGGGAAGGTAGCCATCTGTCAAATGCTCTTTTACAGATACGAACAGAGATCTTGGTTCTCTCCTAAAAGATAGATAAAGGCATCTTTTATGTATGTGTATGCATATAAATACATACACACATTTATATATAAATAAACGAAAGCTAATAGAGAATTTTCCAGGTTCCAAAGTGAGGTTATGTTTCCACATGTTGAGATTTGCCATATCTGTAGCTTCTACCTCCTGGTCTAACCAAAAAAGTCTTTTGCAGGGATTGGGAGAGGATATAAAACAAGTTGGAGACAGTAAGTTGAATGGAAGTGTTTCATTCATACATTTGAAACTTTATCAGTAGTAGTTAAAAGAAAAAAAAAAAAACCAAAAACAAAAACCAAAAAAACAAAAAAACAAGAAAAACAAACCAAAACTAAGTTTCCTGAGATGGAGAGAGTGATTTGAAGGGAGTACAGTTGAAAAAGCCTATTTTTTTTTTTAGAGCATCTATTTGGAAAAAAGACAAACTCAGATTCTTCTCTTCTCTCAGAATAATTTCTATATTTTTTTCCAAATAGTGTTTCAAGAAAATCACAAAAGAATCATTGGATTAGAGAATTTTTTTTTTTGCAAGGCCTTTGATTTTATGCCCCTGAATGATTAAAGCAGAATATCTAGTAACTCCCTATCATATTGTATCAATTCACAGCAGCATCCTACAGTAATGTGTTTTCTTGCATTTTTTAGTGCTTATGCAAACCTTCTCTGAAAGATGATTCCTACTCCTGAGGTATGCTGCTATTAGTACGCTATGGGTAGAGAAGTGCATAATTTGCACAGTATATCATTTGTCAATGGTAACCTAAAGAATTGGTTCCTAGCCCATAAGAATTCTTGAATAAAAGTATCTGATATGCCAGATCCATCTCAGAGAGTAAAGAGTGAGAAAATTTAGAATTCTGTGTTCAGTGCTTCATCTGCAGAGTATGCAGCAGATAATTTATATGGCAAACATTAATAACAGTATAAGAAAATATGAAAGAGCTCTTCCTTTATGAAGCTAGTTATGGTGTATATGAAATTGGAGGATCGAGAGGGTCCTTTGGGAAAATACTATATAAATAGAAATTAAATACTGTATTGTAATGAATATCCACTAGGGGATAAAATATAAGTTCTGCAGGCATTTTTCTTAGTAGCATCTCCTAGCTCTCCATGAGTCTGACTTTCATCCAGACTAATAAGCAATTTCTGTAGTCATAGAACGATTCGGTTGAAAGAAACCTTAAATATCTTCTAGTTCCAACCCTCCTGCCACTGGCAGGGACACCTTCCACAAGACCAGGTTGCTCAGAGCCACATCCAACCTGGCCTTGGACACTTCCACAGATGGGGCATTCACAACTCCTCTGGGCAACCTCATCATCCTCACAGTAAATATATGTGTTATAGAGAAATCTGAAATAGTTTTCTTTTATACGTTTATAGATTTGCCTACATTGTATTAAAGGTGGTAGAAGAAACTGTTTCCAATTAAACAATTGTGATTTCTGTTGTATTTGTATTCAAAGTATAAAGCATGCTGTTATTTTTATTTTTAGTATGCAATCTATAAGGCTAGTACAGATGTTTGTATATTCTTTTTTTAGAGTAGCTTGACAATAATTTTTAAATATCTTTTATTAAAAATATACAAAAAAATCTTCATTTTCTAGTTTCAGACACAATGTGAAAGACCACACTACTTTCTCAGAAATATGGTAATAATGACTGCTCTTTAGCAAGATCATTAATTTGATGAACATGCGCAACACATTTCTGCCAGATTAATACTTTTAGATAAAGCATAGGAGGACTTAATATACGCAGGGGAATTCAAAACTGTGTATTTATTATGAAAAAAAATGTTCTCGGATACTGATAAATTTCTAAAAATATTTAGATTTCATGTTCTGCGAAAGCTGAACTTACAGACTACATTCAGTATAATGGTGAAATATATCTTGACAGAAATACGAAAATTCAAACAAAACTGGTTTGCTATTTGCATTTTTTTCTTTATTGTTAGAGCAGAACCACTTCATTCATGAAAAATACCCAAAAATAAAGTGTAACATTGATGTCATTATCTAGTTATACAGCTGTCAGCAATACTGGCCATAGTTTGATCAAAATATCAATAAAGTTGCTGCCATTTAACTAACTAGCCCAGAAAATTAGATTCTGTTTTGCTGTGTGTATTTGTGTTAGTCCATTTTAATGTACTACTTAACAGAGGAAGCAAAAACATAGTAAATCTTTTATCCATGGTTGCAGAAGTGTAGCAGGCTTTCTTTCATCTTTTTACTATTTTTTTCTTCTAGCCAATAATAATATTAATGACAGTTAAAAAACCCGTAGTGTTATGATTGATGTCGGTAAATGAAGACTGCACCCCTCAACTGTTAGAAGTAATTGAAGTTTTCACAGTATCTGAGAACATTCTCATGGTGCTTTAGCAATAAACCAGAGTTTCCTGTATGCTACCTTCTTGCTTAGTGCATGAAAAAACATGCTGGAGGGTGAAACCATTTTTTGACACATCAGTTCTAAACTTTTCCAGCCATTTGAAAGTAAGTATTAAACTACGTTTAAAAATTCTTTACCTTTTCTGTAATTATGAGATTAGGTAGCAATTCTTTTCCTTATGTTTTGTATTGTGTTTCACAAATTGTTAATGAACAGTTAATGTGTTTAATATATATGGCTTTTGTGACCTTTAGTTTTTTAATATTGACATGAAATAACTGGCTTTGGAGTTTAATGTGAAATTTTTTTGCCAGAATCTCCCACAGGTAAGTCCTGTGAACTACAACATCTAATTTATAAGTCTTTGAAAAAGACAAATTAAATAGCCTGTCTTCCTATGACTTATTTTGGCCTCACCTTTCCTCCATATCTACATTTCCCAGAAAGATACAAAGAGCTTGCATAATTTTTCTCTTCAGCCCTTTTCCTTCTTACCTCTTTCTCTCTCACTTTTTTTTTTTTTCTTAATTTATCTGTTAACAATGTCTTGCATATACTCTTGATTCTGGACAGGACCAGAAAGGTCAAGAAGAAAGCAAAGTAATGTGGACATCAGCTCTCTGTTATTCTCTCTCACTCTTGCTCATGGTGCTCAGGGTGCTTTTTGTGTGTAACAGTACCATGAAATTCTCTCATGTTGAACTTCTCAGTATTTTGGGGTGTGAAATCTATTGCTGTTCATCATAGCTATTAGAGGTGTTTTCTTACCCTGGCGCAAATTATTTGTCCAAATTAAATAAGCTGTGGCTTCCATAGAAACCTTTCTCCCTGAAGTAGTTAATGCCCTCTTATTCTCTGCTAATGAAGAGTCCTTTACCTGATTTCAGTATTTGGCATTGTTGATAATTCCATCTTCCTTAATTATCTCCATAGCAATCCTAGTTATACTACCAGTAGAACCCATTTTTGTCCAACCTCTTTGTGTCGAAAAACCTTCGGATTATAACATAACAAGGTTAAATTTATGATCTTCCACTGTACATTCCAGCTGTATAGTCTTCCTCTGTTTCCTAGTTGACATTTATTAGGTTCCCATTAGTGCTTTACAATAATAAATTCCAAGTGGTTTGTTACATGTTTTAAAGAGAGGAGTAGCAGGTTACAAATTTAATTGCTGGCATTAGAATTATTACTAAGACATGAGATCACAAAAAAATGGTCATCTTTGTGAAAGAATATGCAAATAATGTAAAATAACTATATAAAAAATGGTTACTTATATTTAAAAAAAAATGAGAAAAACCAATAATTTTAGCGTAGTTGTATTTATATTACATGTATTGTATTTATATTACATTTATATATATACAATAGTTGCAAACCAAGACGCTGCTTTTTATTTTTATCTAGGTGCATTGATTTGCTGTGATAGGATATAATTAGTGGTCATATGGCCTTTTAGAATAAATGTTCTGGCAGTAACATTTATGATAGCATAGGTTTAGCAATTTTAGTGGTTGACTGAACAAATCCTATCAGTAATACAAAATCATCAGGGATGCTGGAGGAATTCTTGCTGAACCAATAAGGACTAAAAAAATTATTGGTGCATCCTCGAATCCACAGTTTTTCCTAGTGTACTGGGAGATGTTATCCTTCTCGGTGGAGAATTAAATTTAACTTTCTGTAATAGGAAAGTTTGTCAAAACCATATTTTGCATAAAGATTTGAAAGGAGCTGTCCACATGATGCATATGCAGATGGACATTGTTCTTTTCTAAGAAGAACGCAGATATATTTCACAGAAAAATCTAGATGTTGCTTCACTTAAGAAATGCAGACTTCATACTTTCTTTTTGTTCTGTTTCATTTTTCAAATTTCAGAAGAGTCAACAAGTTATGTAGCATAACTTAACAAAATCCCAACTAGGCTTTTGTCATTATATTCTGTTAATGCATCTCTCCTAGTATCAGGTTCCCTCTCTAACCATTAATCCCAACTATGAGACTGAAGCTAACAAAATCTGTCCTGATCAGCTGTGGAAAAGAGAAGTGGCATATAAAAGTGATCTAGAAATTGCTAAACAACACCCCTTTTCTAGGAAAAGAGTTGTGTCTAGAGAAGACAGAGACTGTGACTGTGGAGGAACTGTTTGGGTTTTGAGAGTTCTAACTTCTGACCACAATGTAACCAGTGTAAATAGGCCCATGTGTTCTTTTTGCCTAAATTGCATGGTGTTATGCAGCAGTCTCTCTGGCTAGTACCCTCATTTTCACACAAGCTGCTCCAGGTGGGCAGAACAGCCCTGCCAAGGGCAACTACATCCTCTTCCATGAAGCTGGGGAGCTGGCATAGTGGAATGTCATATCCTGCCAAATATCTCTGAGGAGCACAGCAGGCACAGTGGGTTCTGCAGTGTATTTCTGAAGTTGCCTACCTATCTAAATATTCATTCAACTGGAAAGCTGTATTGGGATACAATATCACAGATTTGAGTATGGATTCTGGTAAGAAGTATGTGTCAAAAAAAAGAAAAAAGATTCAGAAATAATGCAGAAGGGTAGGGAAAGCAGTAGTCTTGACTAGAGACTAGGCTAAAAGACAGAAATGGACAGAAATAGCCTAAATACATCTGATTTAGCTCTAAGTTACTGCTTGAGGCCTTGCTTGTGTTTTTTCTGTGTTATGGTTTAACGCCAGTTATCAACTGAGCCCCACGCAGCCAGCCACTCACTCACTACATCACCTCTCCCTCCGGATAAGGGAAAGAATAGGAATGGTAAAAGGCTGAGAACTCATGGGTTAAGATGAAAACAGTTTAATAGGGAAAGCAAAATCTGTTCACACAAGCAAAGCAAAACAAGGAATTCATTCACTGCTTCCCGAGGGCAGGCAGGTGTTCAGCCATTCCCAGGAGAGCAGGGCCTCATCACGTGTAACAGTTGCTTGGGAAGATAAACACTGTGCCTCCAAGTGTCTCCCTCTTGCTTCCTTTTCACCCAGCTTATATGCTGAGCATGATCGTATGGTAGTTCCATTGATGGATTTTACAATGGCAAGTTTCTGAGCACTTGTTTTTCTTAAATACAAGTTTTTGTAGAAATCACATTCTTATTCAGTGATATCCTATGGCTGATAATTGCAATGAAGTTATTCTAAAGTGAGCTACACACACACATATATATATACATATATACACGTGTATTTATCAACACTGATCATTCAGTGTCATTTCACTCTAATCTGCCCCAAGGGGTCTATTAACAAGAACCTGAGTTACCCTCGTCTTCTGGGGTGGGTTATAACACTCCCCATGAAATAGGCTTCAAAGTCAAGGATTTGGCCTCAAATATTCAGGTGCCAATATAAGCCAACAGCAACAAAATTGTGAACATTTTTCCTCCGGCTTTCAATGTGGGAAGCTCCATGAAGAGCTAATCCATGTTCCTAAGTGTGCTTTTCAGGTTCTGCTTTATTTCCACTCTTCTCACCATCCTCCCCAGAGGCACAGACTGGAATTCAAGGCAGTGAGCCCTGGATCTAATTCTCTGAATGCAGAAGCCCACCCTTTCTTGTTTTCAGGGTTAGCAGTTTTGCCTTTGAGTGATATTTTTGGTAGCCTTCTGGGTGGCAGAGGAAGTGGCACAGAAACAGCAGAAGCCAGCCACAGAAATCCGTTCCTGCTAGATTTTTCCTACAGAAAACAATGAAATACTGCTCCTTTATTAATTTCATGCTTTTGTTCCCTATATATGTCAGTATGATAATGGCAGTACAGCAAATAATTTCAGTGCTGTATTATACAAAAAATGGGAGAGAATAAAGGAAAGGTCCACATGGGAATGATAATATTTATATATGAATGTAGCGTACAAAATGTGTTTATGCTACTGAGATTTAAATTTCCATATCTGACATATTGGTGATTTGTTTTTCTTTGATTACATCCCGAGAAGCAACATAAGAAATGTATGCTGTTAACAGCTGATACATTGAATGTCATGTTTAATGTTTTTCAAACATAATCAAAATATTTAATATTTTCTTGTGGTTGCTTCTGTATAATGCTGAAATTAAGGCAAATGAAACATCATATTTTTTTAATATTCCTTAGGAGTGCAAGAGAACATAAATGACACATACTGGGCTGATTCAAGCATTTTGCTGTATTAGCATAGGCATTTCTTTTTGAAAACACGCGCATAAAAATCACAGCAGGGTTGTAAGTTTTGCATTCCCATGCCCCAGAGGCTTTATATTTATGTACCACTTCTCAAAAATAAGACCCTTCCCTTTTCCATTAAAAAAAAAAAAGGTTGACATATAAAGACAATTTGATAGGGGTGTCTTGCAGGTATGGGAAAGTTTGCCAGTGGAGAAACTCTGCAGAACCAGGTCTGCATCTCAATACCATGCAATTAAAAAAGCAATCTATGTACAATTATTTAATATTGCAGATGATACTCTGTAAAAGAGTATACTTTCTTACTCCTTCATCCTGTCTCCATTCTTTATGTCCTAGCACAATGGTTCTCTACTGAATTATTGTTTTCTCTTTTCTTAGTAAATTTACACCCTAAGGAGGAAATTAGCATCTACATTTTTCTTGGGGAGATAATTCTATAGTTCTAGAATTTAGAATTATATAGAATTACATAGAATAAAATAGATATTTTATAGAACATATAATTCTAAAAAATATCAGTGCTTTGATACTGAATTTCCTTATAGTCCATCTATATATCCCTATTCATAAATCAAAATTGAATACCCTGTGTTTCTGAAGAGAAGTGTCTTGTAGACCACAGCTGGTATTTAAACTTTTTTGCTCTGCTCTTCTCAAATTTGAATAGTGCAATTCTACTCTGGAAAATTGCTTGGGTTTTAAGGACACTTGTTTTCATTTGTTTAAATTATTTTAAGCATTCTATAGTTCACAAACAGGGCAAGTTATTTCTTAGCCTATGTAATATCAGAAGAAACTTTACCTTTTGACATTTTTTTTAATACCACAAAATCTTCTCCTTCCTTCTGTTTCACTTTTCACTCCAGAAGTTTTAATTGCAGAACTATGGGTGATGCACGAGCAGAAAAGGAACACAGCTTGACTTTCTGCTTCTGTGCTGCATTTGAGGCACGACTAAGAATGAAAACAGTATTTCTACTAGGAGACTGAGAAAATATGATTTTGAGTGCACTGCTAACTAATAAATTTAGAATCCCCATTTTTGTTGAACTATTCGTTAGGCGAGAATTATATTGCCTGGTAGGTAGCAATCACAAAATATATCTAAGATATTTTCTTAGAAGGAGAAATTATTTTGAAGCTACTACACAAAATCCTTAAAAAAAAAAATCCAAGATAGTTTAAAAAAAAAAAAAAAAAGTCTGGTTTTGGACTTACTCATCTTTTGAATACAAACAATATAATATTTTTTATGATTGGTGGCTGAAAGAGGTTTGAAAGCGACCACTGTTGATCCAATGATCAATAATACCAATTCACAAATTTAGCCTTTTCTAGTTGTGTGGTTTTTCCTATTGCTAAAACCAATAGCCTAATGCACACACATAAGCACATTTCTGGTTAGTCAATTTGTATTCTTTGTCACTCACCTTATTTCTGACAGTCCACTCTCTGTCCCTTGATCAGTCTGTTTGCATCCTCTGACACTTGTTTTTAAAATGCACTCCAAGTGTTTGATTTTTATTTTTGCTCCCAAATTGCCATTATCTTTCATCTTCCCACACATCTATCCTTTTTCATATCATTCTGACATATATATGGCTTTCTTTTATGGTATATTCTGATGTTTCCCAAATAGTTACTTGAAATCTGTGATCCACAACAATTAGTAGCAAACTCGTATATAAGTAGTCCTTTTTTGTCCTGCTCTTTCTCCAAACTTGATTATTGCATGAAAGTAAAAAAATAGTAGTAAGCCCTAAAGACTGCAGGAATATGCTTCTTATGAGAAGGGATTCATGAGCCTAAAAGCATGTCTGGCTTTATAAAAGCAACTAATATAGTTGGATGAAACATACTACCTCTTTCCTCAGGCTTTCACTCTGTTGCAAGTGTGTAAGTGTGTGAATTAAACCAGATTACATCACTAGTACAAGCATGTGTTTGTGTCAATGTCGTAAAGCAAATCTCATTTTAATTTTATTTTTAAAGGCTTTTCATAAAATCAAGAGACAGACCTTTAACACATGGGGGTTTTCACCTTTTAAAAAATTACACCGTTCATAATGCTTTGCAATGAGTTTGGTGTTGGTAAGTAGAGCAGCACGTCACTGACTTGGGAAGAAACATGCAGTGGGTGAAATCTGGCCCTCACTGCTATTGCTGTGCAAAAGCTGGCTGTAAAACAGTGCAGGGTTGGCTGAACATCAGTGACAACAAATATTCTGGCACTATTGTGCAGGATGGCTGAAGGCACTCATCCATGGCACAGAAGAAAACACACTGGCATTGCTTTGGAAAAGATCAAACTTCCCCCTTGGTCAGTAAGTTGCAGATGGCAGCATATGTGTTAGCAGGTGGGGAAGCTGTTTACTCTCTTTGGCTCTCACTCTGGATCCTGTTGGATGTTGCTGTGCTGCCTGGTGCCCATTCTGTATCCTAATTTGAGCGTTAGTTGAAACAAAGCCCTTCATTTACACGGTGGATGGGGTTGAAAAGCCTCTTCAAGTCTTTCTTTCTCTCTGCATCCCTGCCGAGTGCTGTTCAGGCTTGTTCCTAAAGACTTGTCATTAAATTACAAATCTGGAATTGCTGGAGAAAAATTAGTCTTTTTTTCAGCAATCAAAAGATAATGTCTCATCAAGAAATCAAATGGAAAGGCACGGAAGGAGTCCTTAGGAATAAAACCCAATCAGTTCTGAAGGAGCATAGACCAGCTGGTGCTGGGTACTGAAACCTGGTATTCTTCTACTGTCCACCCTTTCTGTATCACTGTAATCTGCTTGAAGTGAATGATTAACTTTTAGGTTAAAGCTACTTCTTTCTCAAATCTGAGCATATTCCTGCAGTCTTTAGGGCTTACAGCTCATTTCTTTGTCTATCCTTTTTGATTTGTACCTGGAATTAAAAGCCTCTTTCATTCACTTTCTTGCAGGAGGAAAGCCCAGGAAAGCAGCTGAACTCGTCCTCTTGAAACTATCTTGGATCTGTCTCCAAAACACATACTTTTCCAAAGAACAACTTAGTTTGGAAACAATCTTTGACTCACGGTCACATGGAAGGCTTTCTTCGTTTAAGATGTCTGAAATTTGTGGGGCAGCAAAATCTAATTAAAAGCAAAATTTCTACTTATTTTAAGCAGCGAAGGTACATAAATGAATGTCTCCTAAATCGTTAGCTCTCCTCAAGGCAGTATGGCCTGTGGGAAGAGAAGTTTTCTGCTTCTGTCTTCACTATTGTCATGCTGGGTGTCCTTGGGGGAACTGGTGCACAAATAAGTGCTTTTCCTATCTGTAAAACAGTGATAATGGCACTGACCTTCTTTGTAAAAAAACCTTAAAAACTAGAGATAAAAAGCATTATATAAGAAGTAAGTATTATTATCGTTGCCCCTAGCAACTAGCAGCCTGCTTCCTGGCAGCTGCAAGAGCAAGTCTTAAGTGACAAAAATCCCAGCCCTAATTTTCTTGTCACCATTTTCACTCGTGAAACTCTATCTTTCACCCTTTCTTCCACTAGTATGTGTCAGATATGTACTTACATGATTTAGTCTCTGGGAGGGCCCCGGACAGGTTTTGGGATCTTGTGTTGCTCTGAAGATATTCTTGAACTACTCAAACAGATCCTAAACTTTTTGTAGTCCAGTCTAAATGTCTACCAGTAACTCAAAAGGTAAATTGAAGGCCAGAGCTATAAGCAATGAATAGCGTTACCATTTTACTCCCACCAAAAATCAAGATCTGTGTTTATGCAGGCATACTTTGCACAGCCTGTCATTCCCCTGTGAGAAGTGATGGGAGAAATGCTTGCCACGCTGACTCTAAAAGCAAATGCTTTTAAAATTACAGAGCTCATTCCAAGCTTGATAAAGGTATATTAATATGTGTTATGACAGGAGCTATGTCAAATTCCATGATAAAATGAAAAAAAATCAGGAATGTGCTCATATTTTAAGTTACAGGACTGTTATGAAAATGTATTTCCTGTTAAAACTGAGCACAAGAGAAAGACATTGGAGTTGTGACAAGACACTGTCACTTCTCCAGCTTTTACTGGTGATCTGAAATTTTTCTGAAAAGTATTCTAATGAATTTTGCTGGAGTGGGAGAAAGGTGCTTTACTTTGAATAGGCATGATGGGGGGCAGGATGTAAAAGGAAAGAAGTGCATGTTCCTGGATTTCCTGTGCTGCCTGGTGCCCTGTGACAGCCAGTGGGCTGATTCCAAGCAAAGGCACTCACTTCCCCTTCAGAAATAACGTCAGCATGATTTCTTTGGAACACAAGAACACTGATATTCACAACACCCTTTTCTGCATTTTTGTTTCTGTGAGATTTTAATGAAGATGCAAACCCCCAAATTTGGAAGTGATTTTAAAGTAGAGTTTAGGCCAAATCTCTCCGTGTTTAAATTATGATTCATGAACTGAAACTGAACTGAAGTGTAAAATATACCTTCTAACAACAGGATGCTAGAACAGCATAAAACAATCTGCGAAATCAGATTGTTTTATATCCTCTGGCTTGTGCTTAGTTGAATGTGTCTTGTGTTCTGCCATGGATTTTTTCCTTTCAGATGGGCATCTCTGTTTGATGAGGTATGGTACCTAAAGGTCACTGTTGGTTAACCTTTTAGATAATAAAGTGGGGATTTCTTTTTAATATAAGTATATAGCTACACTTGCCCATACATATAGAACAGGTGCTAATAAAATCCGTGTCATGTTCCTGAAAAATTCTTCTAGAATTCCTCTTTTTCCCATTCATCTTCCCATGGCAGAAGTAAAATATCTGATATCCCCATTCTGCCTTTTTTTTTTTCTTTTCTTTCTGAAACTGCTTGCTTGTCTACAAATTCCATTGTAAAACATAAAATGCAACCATATTCCAATATGCAATGACCCAAACACTTAAGTGTGCTGTCCGTCTGCTTAGCACTAGTGAGAAATTAACTACAAATGTAACTTTAAAATACAGCTTTCACTGTAAATTAGACCACAAGCAGTTGAAATGCCTTTGGTAGAACAAAAATTCAATGTCTGTTGTCATCAATGCATAAGAAAAACACTAAGAGAAAGTTCTTT
>VZRN01005176.1:25376-48402 GCA_013397935.1 Dasyornis broadbenti | reverse complement strand
TTTTTTTTTTTTTTTGTTCTGTGTGTGACTATTCTGTTCTGAAAACATACAGTTAATGAAAGGGCTAAAAATGATAGGTGCTGTCTTTAGGTTGCTTAATCTGGCATAATGAGGAGTCTGTTTCAGCATTTCCCTGAAAAATGTAACCTTCTGTGGGAGATTGTCTCCAGCATTATTTTTCACTAATAAGAATACTTATCAGAGTAAACATGTAAGTCTATGAAAATGGTACAAAATTCAGCTTAAGTGAAAAGAAATAGAAAATATGTAGACATTACAAAACAAGACCTCCATCAAGCTGGAATGGTTTCATATTTGCCTTTCTTTTTTACCGGAACATTACTTGACTTTTTTCTGTGTTCATTTTTTCTCCTTTTTCTCAGCTTATTTGTTCTTAACCCTGGAGAGAGCCCATTCAAAATCGATTTAAGTCTGTTCAGAATGATCACTAAATCTAACAGTATTTCCTTGGGAATTACTAAATTTATCTTGGTCCTCAACAGTCACAAATAGGTTTTCTGATAGAGATTGTGAGTTAGTCTTTTAAATTCTAGGTTTTCCCAACTGCTTTTTCTCCTTTGTAGTGAACCACAACAGATCTGAGTGGCGGAAAAGAGACCTTTGGTGAGATTAGCACCATAAAAATTACTAATCTCCTTTTTCTTGAGCCTCTTCTAAGGTCCCAAGGCCTTAAACTCCCCAGTGAGACATGTCTGACATATTAGGCAGTCCCATGGATCCAGAACTTTGCTGAGCACACTTGACTTCACAGAGGATAAATATGCATAAATATGAAATGCCCAGTACTTCTGTGCCTCAGTTCTCTCATAGAGGGAGGAAAATCTGCAGAAGCATCCCAGGAAGCAATTCTGACCTCTCATCTCTCTCTGCATTTTGATGCTTAACCAGTATGGCATATCCCACTATCAGTCATCAATTCTGCCCATTATTGAACTTATTTGCCTATCCAGCTGAATCCTGATCTCTCCTGGTCTTCTTTTGTTGGACCTTCTGCAAATTGTACCCATCAATGTCACTCATCTTGAAATGCCAAAGGAAGCTAACAACTTAATCAATACCATTTTATATGGGACAAGTCAAAGACATTTTCTGTGCCACTTTGCTCCTTCCACCACACTAGGGTAGGAGTATCCATGCTAAATCCAGGTTTTCCAAATGTGGACCTGTAAAACCAACAATAGACTCAAACTCTAAGAGGCCTCTCATAACCTTTTCCTCCTCTGCATCTTTGGGAAACAAACTACATTTTGTCAACTACTTTTATTCATTATAAGAATGTTTGAAATTCCCAGCAATTTTCAGAAATTACTTGTTTTGCTATGTCAACTACATGAATTTCTGTGATCGATAAATCCATGTAGGTCATCTTTTAAACATATATTGCTTTGAGAAATACAGGGTTCTAAGATTCACTACTGAACTAACAGGACAGCACGGGAAAGTCTCATTCTCTGGCTGAGAACAAAGGTTATAACTCCCTCTCTTTAGTGGCAATGACTCACAAGATGAGAAAACCTAGGGTGAGAGAAGGGGAGGGAGGTACTTTTTTTGTTGATATTTTTTGGCTTTCTGCTCTTCCCAAAGTACCACAGTGGTACAATGACCTAATGATACTGAGTACATATCTCTGCCAGAACAGTCTGTGAGGGGATTTCTACTATACGTCTTTCTGCTTTCAGTCACTGAAGAAAACCAAAACAAACCCCTAAAACACAGAAATAAGATTATTTCTATGTGGAACATATAATTTCTAAAGTATTTTCGTGTCTTCAAGGAAGAAGAATTTCTCACACCCTCTTCCTTTCATCCTGCCTTCACTAGTAGCCTCTTTGAAGTCACACTGGTACCCTTTGACGTGTCCTACACTAAGTCTTGACGTCTTATAAACTTAGTCAACTCCATGTACACATACCTTGTCTGTATCGGTTCTTGCTTGAGGACAGATTTTCATTTTCCTCTCTCCTGTTATTTTACTTCACTGTGTAATGTTCAGACCTCTGATGACAATTTACAAGATTGCTGAAAGATCTCCTCTACTGTGTAAGATGAAGTTGGAGTACAAATTCCTTGACAAAAATTAAGGAATTTTATCCTATATGTTCTTTCTATTTTGGTTTTGTTTGGGTTTCACTCCTCCCACCCCACCATCATTTCTCTTTAGAGATGTAGGTTTTTATTGTTCCTTTTTCTTCTATCCCATCTTAAGGCAGTGCCCTAAAGTTATGGAAATTGAACTCAAAGACTAATGGATTTCTGTGTACTTTCACTTTGCCAGCAACAAGTTGAGAACATACACTCTACAACTCTTTTGCTTTCACCTCCAAAAGGCACAAATTAGAAATATGCATTCTTATACCATCAAGTTATACACTCATGCTTTATAACTGCATCATATCCATGTACATAGCACATATTTGCAGGTTATTTTGACATTTCTGTGGCATTAAGGTCTTTTGTTTCCAACATAATGTCATAGACCTGACACGCAGCTCACATCAAGCTGTTCAGGTGCTTGTTTGGAATCACAATCACACACACATTCCTTTCCCCCCAAAAAAGGAGTTCAGTGTGAGGAAACCTGAGATACATTCTTGGGGCTGGCAGAAGAGTATGGTAGAAGGACTAAAAAAGGAACAATAAAGAAACATTTGCAATAAATAATCTGAAAGTCAATACAGAAGAGAGGAAATTAGCAGGCAGGAGTGTGTTCTTATGTATGTCAGAAGGGTCCTTGGCTGCAACCTTTTAATAATTATTTATGGTAAGAGATGAAAGCCTCAGTAGTCCACATTACATTGTCCATTTGCATCTTAAGTTTCTTTCTGAAAAGACCTGAAAAATGATTAAGTAATATAGAGAAAAACTTGAAACAGTATTATTTTGGACATCTGTATGTGTTGGTTTTCCTTAAAGTCGATATTAAAAATGGAAATGCTATGGATCACTACTATGCTACTTCCTATATTGTTGACATTGTTTCCATACTTTTGAGGTTTTCCTTTTTTTGAACAAATGTGGATTAACTCTTCAACTCAGTTAGATCACGTGATCCATTTATATTCCTTTTATTCTGTGTTGTGAAAAAGAAAAGTTCATTGCATAAAGGCTTATCCAGAAAATATATTTTAAACAAAAATATATACTTGATGACTGCCATTAAGGCTTTGGGAAATATGCAAATATACACACTTCTTTGAAAGATTAGAACATTGATATCTATAATAAAATACTAGTTACACTTAATGTTTTTATTGCTTGGCTCCCTTTTATTTAAAATAAACTATTAGTAATATGTCTGATTTTTCTAACTGTCTCAAAACTCCAAAATAAGATTAGCATACAATATCTTTCCTTTCATTATTGATATTAGCTTAATTATTCAGTTTCTTTGAAGGTGTATTGAAAATTGTTTTCACATCCACCAGAATAAACTTAAATCATTCCTTCGATCCCCAGGCATCTATCTGTTAAGTATTCTCAGTGGTCATCTGTTCACATAAGAAGGGCATGTGGGAGTGAGCTTCACCATGAAACTGTATTATTATGCCATATAGTAATACACATTGCAAGTCAGAGTGTGTTTATTTATAATCACCTCTTCAAAATAGTTTTTCTTGTTTCTACACTGCATTCCCATTACAGAGCACTCTCTCCATATCGTTCTTGCACAGTACATTGCAACCACTAATCCAATATAAGAAGATGCATTCAAAAACGAAGTATTGCACAATACGCAGTTTCCTTTGTTCAGAAGGATTGGACATTTCTTTATGATTAACAAAGTACGTGAGTAAGTAGTGTTTTTATAAATACTAATTTATTTAATAAAAATACAAAAATATAAATATACATATATAAAAATATCAGGATGAATCAACACACAGACATTCTTTAACTCAATAAATATGGCAGTAATATTAATCTTTTTAAAGTATATTTTTGAGATTATGTTACAATGCAGATGTATACTGTCCAAGATAGTAGGAAAGGTAATGCAAAGCAATTTAAAAATATGTAGTTTCCATGTCATTATTAAAGGCACAAAAAGCCTTTTATTTTCTTTTCATTTCCAATAAAACCCTTTCATCAGAGGTTTCTAGGCAGAGAGGGTGAGTTATAGATTTTTTTAAATCTCAATCGCTCATATTCATTCACGTTGACTTATTGATTAAGCAAACCCTTACTAAGACAACATCTATTTTTTTGTAAATTTTTTTATTCCCAAGCAAGAGAGAGTAGGCCACTTTATCTAGGAACAGAGACATGAATTCCACTAACACTGACCAGGTCACAGACTACTTTCTCAATCTCGGTCACTGTCCTCTCCACCATACATATCCGCTAGTTTTTTAAACCGAGGTCCCCAGTCGCTGAGGTAATCATAGTCTTGGTTGCCTTCTGTGGTAAGTGATTCCAGGGAGCTGAGTGAATTTGCAATAGAATCATTTCCTTCGTAGGCATATGTTGCCAGTGAATCATACGGAGGGGCAGCTGGGTCTAAATCGTTTTCCTTTAACCTTCTATGAATAAAATCTTGGACATCAATGTTTTCCCAAAGAGGTGCAGTCCGCCTTATCTGAAAAATTGTTTCTGGGATAACATCTCTTCTCATCTTACTTTCCTCCCTTGCTTCTGGATTTCTCAGTGTGCCAATGTCAAAAGCCTGGGTGTCTTCTTCCCCACCTCCTTCGTCATTGTAGGTCACAATATTGTCCCGAACATCATCCTTTGAGATGATCAAGGGCTCTTTCTTCCTCTGTCTCTTGAGAGCCGTAAACAAGACAACTAACACTAAAAGGAAACAAAGGATGTGTGAAGAAATGTGTAGTTAGAAAGCAAATAAATGAGGCAAAATTTTACCTCATCTGTTGTTCTGGAAAAGTTTTAAGGCTGGAATATCATTTTTAGTAGGAATATAGTGATAAAATCTACCTACAAGTTGAAGTTAATAAGGAAAAGCATTAATGATTTTATAGCAGTCAGAAACTTATGCTTTTTTAAAACTTATGGGAGAAATGAACAAAATACATATTTTAAACAGATTTACAACTAAGCTGAAGTTAAAAAGTAAACAATACCATAAAATATCATCTTACTAAGGTTTGACTTTAGTTTTGTGAAGTATCGCCTTTCGCTAAGGCAGTCACTACAGGTCCTTCCATCAGATGTAGTTGAATCTCCTCAGCAAAAGTTGTTCACACTCTTGAAAGCTAGTGATTTATTATTCCCAAGTGTATTCCCAAGTGTCTAATTCACTTCTGATTATGGGATCTACAGGTTCTTCTGAAAATAAGAACCTGAAGACCTTAAGCTATCAATATTATTGACAGAACAACTTTTGTTTCAATGACTGTGGGAATTGAAATCCAGTCTTTGTTACTGAATGTTTCTTTTGAAAAAACCATGATCCCCTTATTTTATGAAGTGCTAGTTGAATAACTCTTTCTTCTGAAGGGGCAAGGATTGATACAAAAATGAACGTCTACAAGGGGAGAGTAAAAAAATGAAGTTAGGATTTGTAAATACATTCTGGTGTCCAAATGCTCTTGATTTCAGTAGCAATTCAATGCTTAAGTGCATTTAAAATTCTGGCTCTCTCTCCAGTAGCTGGAGCAAATGGGAAAGGCCAGAAAGACCATCTGTCAATGAGACATGACTGTGGTTGTTGAACTACAAATTACAACAGTGCTGAATGGTTTTGTTGAGTCTTAGGAGCTAAGTTTTTACTCTGAATGACCTGAGTACTGGTGAATAAAAGATAAGATTGGACATGCTGCAGGTAGGGAGAGGGGAACAAAGATCTTCCCCATGTCATGGTATAATGTGAATATAAACAGTGTTCTGTTCTATTTGGGTTTTCTTCTTTGTATCTGTATAGAAGCCCTTCTTTTCAAGTTTCCATGATGCTAGATGAGAAAATACACACTTTAGTAAGTTTGAGAACTCCATATACAAGACAAGGGAAGATCAGTGAAAGGCTATTATGAAGACATGTCTTTCACAGCCTGGTACTCACCTTGGTTGGGCATGTTGACACCAGTCTACTACTATAACCCACTAGAACTTGTTGAAAACTTAAATGAGATGCTGAGTATCACACTAGCTATAGGCTAAAAATTCTGTTTGGGTGATTTACAGCCACATGTTTCTTTGACTTCATTTATGTCTGTAGTGCTGAGTAGAGCAGGGCCTCTTACCCTGGGGCTGAGAGACACGAAGTGGTCATACTTTTTCTGCACAGCAGTGGTCCCTGATCCTCTTCTGAGTCTCATGTACTATTGCTGTGGCCCTAGCAGACATTTTGAATTTTGATAACTTCAAAGTTTAGTACAGATTTGTTCAGTCTGTACTAAAGCATTGCAGCCAATCAGAGCAATGTTTACATTGTAAACGAGTAAGGGCATGTGCTTCATGCTCTATTTTTTCATGCTTGATATTGGGGCATGAATGATGGCCTTAGAGCTGAAGAGCTTGTTGCCATGATGTTAAGAAATATAGAAGGTGAAGAGCTAGGTCTGGCAGAGTTTGAACCATAACTCTGTCCTGGAAATGGTGCCCTGCAAGTTCTGCTGCTCAGATGATGCCTGGGCAACATCCTGGGGAATCCAAGGTTGTCAGTGCTGAAACCAGGCCAGCAGCAATGCATGAACCTTAGCAGTTATGGACAATCAGTTTGTCAGAGCTCAAGTATTCTCCCTTCCTTAAATCCAGTGCAGAAATAGTTCCTAGATAGTGCCCTTCTTCTAAAACTTAGAGCAAATATTAAGAGGAATCCAGAGGTTTTCTTGAATCTAGTGTAAAAGCTGGGGGAAAAAAAAAAAAGATCCCCTTATCATTATATAAACTGACACCTGTAACTTCTCACTGACCCACTGGCAAGCTGTGTTTGCTAGGACAGGTGAGAATGGAGAGGCTTTCTGCAGTTTTACTGAAAGTAAAGATGATGACAATTCTTTAGTTACCAAAACATGCAAGTTGCACTTTTATGCTCTTAACACAAGATTATGAGCTAGTATTTATTGTAGTTTCTTCATATGTCGCCACATCTTTCTAACGCTTCTACCCTTTGAACACCCATCTAACTTTTGTGCTCACACTTATTTAATCAGCTGTTCTCACTATCACTTGCAAGAAATGGAACATTTCTTTCCTGTGCTTTTGAGGTAAGTATTTTATGAACAGAAAAAAATTACAAATCTTTCAAAATGAAATAACTAATAGAATTCATAACATTTAATAATTCCAAAAGTTAGCACTCAGCTTTAGAAACGTGATTTTGAATGTCTGGGCCTAAATGAAGATCTGATTATGGTATGAGCATTATTCAAATGAGCATGGTAACTAAAACTGACCCTTTATCTTCAAATGTATTTAACCTAAATAGCATAGTCTCATTCTTTTCACACAATCTTCTAAATAGTAATGATGATATTTTTCTGCAGGATCATGTGAATAAAGGTTTTAAGAATATCAGGGAACTCGAAGCAACTAGATCTTTGTCTAGTCAAGTAAACATCTCATCTCAGGCACCTACCTAGTAGGATGATGATGCAGAGGAGAATGGCAACCAGTGCCCCCGTGCTGAGGCCGGCAGGGAGGAGCAAGGCCTCGGCGCTGCAGGACTGCATGTTCCCGCGGCTGTCACAGGCGCACACCCGGATGGTCAGCGTGCCCGTGCTGCTCTGGATCGGGTAGTCATTGTCAAATATTATGATGGGCAGCAGATAGGTACTTGTCTTGCTGCGGCTGTATCCATTTCTTCTAGTCATAATTCCTGCTGTGTTATCTAGAATGGAAGCGCAGAATCAATAAATGTTTCTGAATTAAGTTTTATGTGATATTGGGAAGAGGAGTGGTAGGGCCAGCAGTTACCTTTGTTGTCTACAACAGAGAAGTTTGGATGAACAGCAAATTCTGGCACCAACTCAAAGAAAAATTTGTGTCCTCGAGGAGGCTGATCTTTGTCAATTGCACTCACAGTCTGTATGAGCTATAAAGAAAAGAGTATTTCATGCTAGTTTAGAAATCTTGTGTTTCAATTCTCTGCTTTTCATGTCCAGTAAAAATCCAATGAACCTGTCTGAAGACACAAACTGATGTCCTAAGCCAAATGTTTCCCACATAAACACAGTAGAGCTTACAGTAAACAAATTGTTTTATCTTTTAAACACATAATAAAGAATGAAAAAAGGTCTATTCCTCACTGCAAAACAGCCATGTGCTTTGATTTGTACTCAGTATCTCGCAGTGATACAGAAACATTTGCCCTTCTGAATAAGCCATAAACCTCCTGTGGCCTCATGTAGCAATGACAGAGAGTACTGTGTAAACCAGTTGTTAAGTGGGTCTAATTCTCAATCCACCTCATCTGCTCCTGGCGATAAATTGGAGTACTGCACTGGCAGGATGCTCAATTCTCATGAGGTAATAAAAAGAGAAGCTTTTCTCCCTCCTAAATTGAAACCTCTGGCTGTGGAGCTTAATAGCTGCCCTAACAAGGCCACTCAAGCCCAGCTGGGAAGGAATGATAATAGTGCCAGAATAGGGTCAGAGCCCAATGGATTGAGAAAAAGGAGAGGCTTCAGCAGTACCTCTGGATTGCACAAACTTTCTTGTTGCATCAAAATGTGCAAATGTGTAAGTGTGTGTACTCATGTTTATGTAGACACACACAAATGCTAAAAATTTGACTCTTTTTCTATCAGTTACTGGTCTGACAGAGAGAGGCTAAAGGAAACAGCTGCAGAACTGAGGAATGAAAAGCTACCTGGGAATAGCTGTGGTTTATGAATTGGCTTGCAACAGTTAACACAAACCACATTGCATGAGTCACAGTAACCCCAGAAAGCTGCATGAATGGTTCTTCTGTCCTTTGCCCTTCCTGGTTGCTGTCACACCAGAGACTAACCCATAGTCCACCTTGGCTTGCAAGGACAGGTTTGTGCCCAACCACAAGATATCAAAAGTTGGTGGCATAAGAATAGGAGTAAGTCTCGACTGAGGATGCAATAACTCAGTACAGGTGCATTTCTGTGGCACCTGAACTTCCAGGCAGAATGAGTTCAGCAGTCAGACACTTCTCTTTCAAAGCCAAGAGGGAGTCAATGAGTGTCTAGAGTTTTCAGGTTTTCCAGTGTTCAGGGTATCTTGAAATCTCACAGATATCAAAGCCACTTGTTATCAAAGACATTGTGGCTTGTTTTTCTCTTATTTCCAGAGAAGGAGCAGCCTTGACTTCTTCAAGAAATACAGTAATTGACAAGTAGTACTAACATAATCTTTAAGCTTTGTAACAAACAAATAAGGAATTCCTTTTTCACATGTACTTTCTCTGAACATCAGCTTGAATGAGACTTGAAGACACAGTTGAATTTTGGAGGGCATTTAATATCTCATAGAATGGAACACTGTATTAGGCAAACATAATTATAGGACTACAAAATATACTGAAGTGTTTTTTTACTGTATCATTCAGAAACCTGCTACTGCTAGTGCTGTACTGCACCATCACTCTTTGACCCATTTTTTCTAGTTAAATTTGGGATATTTTGATTACAGTTGAGAATTTGAATTGTAATTTAAAAATCAACCCAAAACAAAAAACCAAACCCAAAACACAATATGGAAACGGTTGAGGTGTCTGAGCTTACCGCATTACTTTCTAGTAGCTCCTTCTAAAGCAAGCACAAAATATTTGCTATTTCTTTTTATTTTTGAGGCATATTGAAGAACTTGAAAGGTAATTTGTGAACATCAGCCTTTCACAAAAGGATGTGACTATGCTGAGAGCAGGATTATGCAGTTTTTCTAAGTCAAATTAGAATAATAACTACATATTAAGATCTCTTCACTTTTAAAGTATTTAACGATCATTGCTCTCGATTTTTTTTAAATTTTAACTATTTCACAAGATTAGTCAAATCCCTGTTTATTGTGAAGAATCCTGTTTAGTGTGTTTGTAAATCTCTGTTTATGCCAACAATTTTCCAATGTCCAATTGCTTTTGTCTTTCCTGTAATCTGCCTCTGAGAGTGTTAGAACAAAAAGCGAGACCAGGATGGGGTTAAATTTAGTTTTTACCACAGTATAAAAATATTTCTAAACCCCCCCCCCCCAAAAAAAAACCAAAACAAAATAAAAAAACAACAACAACAACAACAACAAAAGCCACCAAAGTCAACATTCTGAGGGGGCTAAGATACCAAATTTAAATGAGAAAATTTTCCTTTCACATTAGCACAAGTTTGAAAAGACAGGAAAAAAAGTACCAGGGAGAAGAGAGAACTAGAGTAACAATATTTGTGCACTTTACAATTAGTTGCTTAAAAACTTAAGAAGAAAATATCTTGATGTAATAACTACCAGAAATTGTAGTTGAGTACCTTGGGTCTTTTTGAGCTGTAATCAGTGGGGTGTTAGATTTGAGTCCCTTCACGTGCAAATCACATGGAGAAGCACAATTGTACCAGGCATAGAGGAACTTAATTACAAGGTAAAATTATTGTTGAGGATAAGGCTGAATAAGAAAAAACTCCAACCTTATTACCTGATCTAACTATTGGCAGCGTAAATTGAAAACCAGCTGTTCGTCTATGAGAAAAAAAATGGAGATTAAAAGAACAATGAGAAACCATGATTGCAGGTGTACTGTTCCAAATGACAAACAGGTGAAAAGAAATTAGAAATCTTATCTAATTAAGATTTTTAAATTTTTTTTCAGTTATACAGCTGTAAATAAAAGACAATGATCTCAGTGATAATCACCACAGAAATGAAAGCGATCTGGCTATTTTGAAGTATCACATTTATATGAAGAAAAAATAGTACTCTTTTGTATATGTTTTGTAATTTCATTTTGGAAATATATTCATCTGTTTTGATGCACTTATGGACATTGAGTTATGATCACTCTTTACCAGGACTGCAGAGCAAGATCTCTGATGCTGTAAGATTTATGATAAAAGAGTTGTTTCAAGAAAATTACTTTTATTCAAATATATTTCAAGCATGTCAGGCTTAGAGAAGATAAAAACATTCCCTTTCTTTTCTTTCTTTCATAGTTTCCCTTGTGAATGAGTACAGTTTAGAAAATATAGCATTATTGCCACTATTTTGAGGGCTGCCTGTGCATGTGTATTTCTGTGTGTTTGAAAAAAAGTGTCATATATTCTTGAGTGGATCTTAATAGGTGAATTCATGTTTTTAAGATTCACTTTTCTTTGAAGGTAATGAAAATTTAAATGTGAGCATTGGCATGGTGTTTTCTTTTTTACCTTCAGGACAAGATGTTTGTAGCAGCTTGACAAAATTAAATGATTATCAAATGAATTATTCCCAATGGAAGCATTTCTTGAAGATCTTGGGACCAGTGCTCTTCAGCCATGCTGTTTACCAGTGCTCTGACAATGAGTGATGTCTTGGGAGAGATGTTCTTCAATATCTTTACCAATGACATAGACATCATGATCAAGAGAGCCCTCAGCAAGTTTGCAGATGACACGAAGCTGAGTGGTGCAGTTGACACAACAGAAAGAAGGGATCCTATCCAGAGAGACCTGGGAAAGCTTGAGAGCAGGCCTAGGAGAATCTCATGAAGTTCAACAAGTCCAAGTGCAAGGTGCTGCACCTGGGTTGGGGCAATCCCAGACACAGGTACAGACTGAGAAGAACTCATTGAAAGCAGCCTTGCGGAGAAGAATATGGGGGTTCTAGTGGACAAAAAGCTGGCCATGAGTCAACAATGTGCATTCAGAGCCCAGAAGGCCAGCTATATCCTGGGCTGCGTCAAAAGAGGAGTGGCCAGCAGGTCATGGGAGGTGATCCTACTGCTCTACTCTTCCCTTGTGAGATCCGACCTGGAGTATTGCAGTCAGGTCTGGGGTCCTCAGCAAAACAGAGATGTAAGTCTATTGCAGAGCAGGGAAAAAAAAGATGATTGGGGTCTGGAGCACCTCTTCTTATAAAGACAAGCTGAGAGAGTTGGGGTTGTTCAGCCCGGAGAAGACAAGCCTTTATAGAGACCTTATTGTCATCCTCCAGTATTTTAAGAGGGTTTATACAAGACCGAGATTGACTTCTTACACAGACAGGACAAGGAAGAACGGTTTTTAATTAAAAGAAAAGAGGATTAGATTAGATGTTAGAAAGGAAATCTTCACTCAAAGGACAGTGAGGCACTAAGACAGGCTGCTCAGAGACATTGTGTATGATCCATCCCTGGAAGTGTTCCAAGCCAGGTTGGATGGAGCCCTGAGCAACCAACTTAGTCTAGGTCACATTCCTGGCCACGGCCAAGAGGGCTGGAACTAGATGATCTTTAAGGTTCTTTTCAATCCAAATCATTGTGTGATCCCATGATTCTGTTTATTTCTTTCATGATGAAGACAGGGATTCTGTTATTGGACCTATTTCCCACCGAAATAATTTTTTCAAACATGGAAATGGTTTGATTACAATCCTGTGTTGTGTTGTTTGGGTTTTTTCTCCTGGATGCTGTGATTTTAGGGCCAAGACTTACACCACAGTAAAAATTGTGATTGTAGTTTATGTTCAGGCTATTTTACAGTTATTCATACTCATGTCTGAAAAAAGTGGTTGGGGGTGAATGGACTCCCTAGAAACAGACTCCTTATGTGTATCTTATATATCCTTAGGCAAAGACTGCCCTTCGATGTTCTTCAAGTTGTTTTAAAGACAGCAAGCAAGTGAAAAGTAGGCGGGGGAATTCTGAAATAGGAAGAGTCCCTGTGCACTTCAGAGCAGGCTGTCAGTGTTCCTGAGGCAGCATTTGTATACACAGAGAACTGCACAAGCAGAAGGCTTTGGTCACAGGTTCAGCCTTGGGAATGCCTTTAAAAGGAATATAGGAACCATTAAAGCAAATGTTAAGCTTTATCAGCACAGAGGTCAGCACCAGCAGTCTGCTTTTAAGATGGGCTTTTCAGCATGTGCTGGCTTGACATGTCATGCAAATAAACAGCAATTGCACCTTGGCTCCAGGGTATACTCTTAAAATACAGCCACATGCTTCAGATAGATTCTTGAAAAGTTCTTTGGAGAAAGATGAACAATATGAGGTCCTTGAGTGCATAGATACAAGGCATTTTCAGGTAAAACATTTATACTAATAAAACAACACCTGAGAAAAGTAGAATGTCTGCAAAGAATTCTGCTGTTACTTCTTTTCAAAACAGTAACATATTGGTGGTTGCTATTATATTTCTAAACTTTTTTTTTCCCAAAATTCCTTCTTTCAAAATTCACTATTAATGGTGAAAAATGTCATTTTTACAGTAATTTAAATACTGTCAGTGTTGTAGACTGCCTTTCTGAATTTTCAATATAATGTGATTACCATATAGCATAAAAATTATACTTTCAGTCACAAAGACCACTGGAGACAGACACTGTTGAGGTAGAGATACAATAACAACTGCGGAATTTTGTTTCTGTATGCAACAGACTAGGCCTTCAATCCACTTGAATCATTTGGGCTTTCATTCTTGCTCTTAGCTAAACCTGGTTATTGTACAATAGAGAAATGTCTCAAACATCACTTAACTACTTTCAGCTGCTTCTGAGATGAGACAAAAAATATCACTAAGCATTTTAGAAAGGAATGTCTGGGAAATGTTTGTTTTTAAGTAGTGTTATACGAGAGAACAGAACAAATTCTGGATCTCAGAGCACTAGCTTTCTTGAAAGTATTGAATTTGTTTGGTGCTACAAGTATTTCTCTAGGAATCAGTAAAGATTTCACCACTTTGACTGCAATAAACTACGGGGAAAAATATACTGTGAGAGAATCTGTCTTTTTGACAATCACGAGAACATAGTGTGCAAATGTTATGGGGAAATGGTGGAAGAACAGCTTTGTTTCTCCTGACCTTTTTCCCTCTTGCACCTTTTCCTGCCTATGATCTGGTAGAGTCAATTACTAACTAATCTTTAAAGTGTTACTAACAGCAGAGAGTAAATGTGTGGGATGAAGATTATGCAAAAGATGTAATAATGGTCCATAAGAGTGTTTCAAAATCAATCCAGCTGTCAGTGGATGTCCATCTTGTCATTATGAGGCTTGACTGATCACACATGTACTGACACAAGTCTAGGCTATACACCTGTAAGGTGCTAGCTGAGAAAACAGCCTCCATCGTGTGTGTGCAAGCTCGCGTAGATGCCTGCCACTCAACAAAACTTCATGTTCAATAAAGCAAAGTAGTTTGGTTTCCAGATCTTGGCTCCATTCCACAAATGTGTTGGCAGTTTTAAAGCAGGACTGAATGGTTATCAAAAGTTGGAAAACTCTCACTTCAATCCTTACTTCAAAAGACAGACTGTTAGCAGGGGTCTCACTAAAAAAAGCCAACAAGTATCTACCTAGTGAAGTAGCTACAATGTAAAGTCATGACTGATAATTAGAACGCACACTTGAGGAAAAGTTCTCTCTCTCTGCTCTATTTTAAAAAGCAAGGGAGGGTATGGAAAGAAATGAAAAGAAAAATCAGGTCTCTGAAGGAGGAAACGAATTCTACATTCTGGTGTCTGAGAGCCCCTGAATGGCAGAAAGAATATAGTATCAGTGTGAAAAAAGTGACCCAGGTTGTTTTCTTGATGGACGTTGAAATTAGTTAAATTTTTGCCAACAATAAACTATGCAATAAAGTATGGAGTTAAATTTTTACCAACAAATTTTTCAGTTAAATGAGTCTCCTTCTCAAGTAAGTCTTTCTTGTTTCCATGGAGAGGACTCATCTGCTAATCCAGCTAAAAAGACCCAATTAATTCCCATAACAAGGGCATGAGAGAACTTGTACTAAAGCCTTCCCCACAACAGTCCCTGGGGCTCCAGGATTAGGGATTTCTAAACTGTGCAAGAGGAAGGCTGCTTCCTACTTTTCTGTAGCCTGTGTACTAGCCAACAGAACGAGATTCGCATGGTGACAAATGTTTTTCAGCCTAATGAACATGGTTTTTTATTAACCTTTAGTGATAAAGTTTCTCCCCAGTCATACCATTGTTGTTTGGAGACAAAAGAGGAGGAGAGACTCTGTAGGATTTTCTTTCCTCTGACCCTCCTACGGCTATCTGAAAAACACGGTGAGTGAAGTCTCTAATATCTGTTGATGCTGAGAATGAGTAATATTGCTTGGTGGCAGAGAACAATATTTGATCATCCTGACTGCTTCCTGATGCACCTGAGACTTAGAGAGCAGTGTGACTAATAACTGGTCCTGGTTAAAAAAATAAAAAATTTAACTAAATATATTTATCTTCTCAGTCTCATTCTTTTGCTATGGGTACCAGGTGTAGAAGCTGTTCTGTGATGTGTCAAGAAGCAATAATGATTCTAATAAAAAATCTGCTTTAGGTGATCTTTAAAATACGTTGGAGTAGTACTAAATGAACACATGATTCTATCTTTCTTGTCTTATACAGGGGCTGCTAGACATGAGCAATACAGGCTCTCTGGAACTCATCCCTGGCCAAAACATTCAAGTTTGTATTTCTATATTCATTGCTGTTTTAAAACACCAAAATAAAAGTTCTCTCATGCACTGAAGGTAGTCTCTTTTTTGAAATACGAAATCATCTATGTGTAAATGTCCAGATACTAGTTCAGATGCTCTGTTGAGGGCCCCAGCTTTTAACAAATAGAAAAACAGTATGGATCTCTCATTTTTCTGTAGCTATACTTGATGCACACCATCTTTCTACTATTTTGGTGGGTTTTTCCAATGAGGGAAAATAATTGTTGAAATTACATTGGAAAACTAGATGTATGGGAGGTCTGAAAAACAACATGCCTATGTAATGGATCTCTGTCATCTCTGTCGTTAGGAAAGCAGAGAATTTACCAGAAAGGTAAATGAAATTTTATACATTAGTGGATATTTCATCAAGTTTGCTAGACTAGATGGAAACTGGGTTAAGGAAACTGACAGCCAGTATGCTTGGATTGAACTTCTTCAAATATATAAAAAACCCCCCTGTGTTTGCTGGTTGACAAAATTGCACAAGATTAATTTCTATTAGATCTTCATTTGTAAGATTTGGAATCTTTCTTTGGGTTATGGAATTAAAATACAATACTCACTTCTCTACCAGTCATTATACTGAGATTTTAAGATTTATTTGCCTCAATTTTGTCATGTGCAATAAGACATTGTCACACAGACAGAATTTAGGTTCTATGGCAGCTGTTTAAAATTAATGAATAGAATTATCTGAATGTATTCAGCCTGAAAAAAACAGCTTATAAGTCATAAACTAAAACTATATGGGTATTATAGCCAAAAGTTTAGAGAATTTTTCCACCTTCTATAAGGCTTGAACTGTATTCTTAAGTGACAAATTAATGTCACTGTTAAGACATGAAATTATCTCTGTTAAGGATGATATGATCATAAACCTTAGCTGTTGTGAAAAGTGCTCTTTTTTCATTTTTTTTTGATCTTATAATTCCTTCCACTGTTTTAATTTAATTCATCGCTGCCTTTGATATGTATATTCATCTATTTATATCATTTATATGAATAATAGTAAAACTTCCTTGAAAAATAATTTTAAAAATTGTCAAGTACATCTTCAAAGGCAAGTAATTTTAATCAAAGTATCCTCTGTCATTCTAACCCATTTTTTGTGAATTTTGATATTAAGTGTAATGAATGAAAACTAAGGAGAACTGAATGCAGTCTCCCAAATTTGTATCCTATTGTATCCTATTTTTCTACCTTTTTTTTTTTTTTAATCTGTTAAACAATTCATAAAACATCACTTGAACTGCAGCTGACATATTACACATTCTTGCTCTGCACAGAGTTCTGCAGTACCTGAAATGCTAAACTCAGGTATCGTCTGTGCTACTTTTCAGTGCAGCCTCTGTGACTCAAATAAAACACTGGGCAGCAACTCAGGTAAAACATGAGTATGGCTATGGCTCCTGATATGTATCCATATCACCCATCTTTGTAAAGTCTTTCAATGTTGTACAGTCACTGTGGTCTAAAGAAAAACAAAATGTTTTATGTTCTGACCCTTTCCACATACTCTCCGTGAAGTCAGCCATCTTTGGCTGGATGATGACAACCTAAAGCTAGTGAGACATGAGGATAGACCTAAGCTCAGCTTAGAGACTCATCCTGGCCTGTCTCTCCTAGAGTAGGAACCCACTCAGGTTTGTGCAAGCAAAGAGCTCAAGTTTTACCTTCCAGTCAAAAACAAATTAGTCTAGAGAAGAGACTCGTGCATGCTCTTAGGTCCATTCTGGAGAGATAATCTCAAAATACCCTATCTGCTACTAAACCCAGTTCTTTGGTAAATACTTTCAGAACTGAAAAATCAGAATTCCATACATCTTTCTTCGCAGGATTCAAAACTGAAAGACTGACTAGCATTAGCATACATAGATGATGTTGTAATAACAGTAATATTAAGACATTTCTCTAATATGCTGACTCTGAGTTCTATTGGTTTGTCTACTTACTCAAATCCAAATAACTGTTTTGTTTTATCTTCAAATTTTTTTCTTGTCTTTTTAGATTTTTATAGAATTGCTGATAGTTTAGAAAGGGATATACATGACCTTTGACCAGACTCATCTCAATACCAAACTGAGTTTTAACTTACAATGGGAGCAGTTGCATTGCCCTTTATTTTTGAAAGTATTTGTTATTCATATCTTCTTTACTGAGACATAATAAAGATTTTCCCGCTTTGAGTACTTGAAGGTATGGCTATATAAACTAAGCCTAGGATGAAAATCCAGAAAGAAGTGGAATTATTGAACAGAGTAAAGAATTTTGTAGCATTATGCAAACTATTTCTGAAAAATATTTTCTCATATCAGAAATGGAAAATCACCTTTAAGTATAATTTTTTATTATATCCTATGTTATCATACTGGGATATTATCCTTCATCTTTTATCTCCTTTTTTTAATCAACTCATTTTTTCTGTAGAAGATAGGAAATAAAGAGGCTTGGTTAGTTTGCTGTTGTTCAAACTAAGATATGTTGAAGTCTTCCTGATGGCACTGCAAGACAGTTTCCTCACAAGTTCTTTGGTAATATAAGTATTGGTTTACCTGTCCTGCTTTTGCATTTTCACAAACAAATGTTTCATAATAGTTGGCAAACTCTGGTGCATGATCATTTATGTCTAAAATCCGTATGAAGACAGGTATCTGGCTACTTTGTTTAGGATTATCTGAAAAAGGAAAATTATTTATATTACAATACAAAGAGATATACATGAAAATAATCCAGTACATTTTTTCCAATAGATATTTTAAATTTTCAATTTTCTTGATTATACTAAAAGAATTATATTTCATTTTCTGCTGACATACATTGCATATACATAAAACCCCTATTTATAATTGAAACAAGTTTTTCTATTATAATATATATATATATATTTGGAAATAATATAAAGTATGCTTAAATTGATTTGCATTAAAAACAGGTCCTTGAGTTGTTATAGAGTTGTATTTCATAGATCAGTACAGCAAACGATTCATTACAAAAGTTGCTTCAGGAGGTTGAGCTGTTAAAGACATTTACCTTTTCAAACCAGTAAAGCAGTAAAACAGTGTCAATCAATCAACAACACCACCACAAATACACACACACACACAAACCCACAAAAAAACCAAGCCAAAGTTGTCCTTTCTCCCCAAACTGTAAAAAACAAAACAATAAAAGGAGATATGCAGGATATGATCATCAATCACTCTTCACAAACCTCCGAACTCAATACCAGAGAGGATTCTCATACTATACATATTGAAAATGCAGAACATATTAGACCAAACAATGAAAAGCATTTAGGAGGAAAAGATAAAAGATATTAATCTTTCTGAAAATGGGGATATGATTCATCTCTCCATATTAGCTAATACCCAGGTTGTTAAGCACATTGGCTCCTGGGAAATCTATAGGGAGAATGAAAGAAGGGAGAGAAGTTTTTCACTAATTTCAGTGTCTGTTTCCCTCTTTGATGACTGTTGCCTGGAAAAAAGCTAGGCAAGAGACATCCATATCTACAGCATCCAACAGAATAGTAAAGAATCCAGGTGAAAGATTTAAACCCAGGGTTTGCTTCTGACATGGAGGGCAGAGAATTTCCTTTAGTCTTGGCTTCAAATAAAGTAATTTTCTGAGATAAGTTAAATCAGTTGAGGTAAAGCATAATTTGTTCCGATTTACAGAGATTGTTCTGACAATGCATTTGTATGTCATGTACATATTCCACCTCTTCTCCCCCCAGGGATTTTCCTGAAGACTTAGCTTGGGATGGAGTCAGTACAACACACCTGCACCAAATTATTTGATGTGAATTCTCAAGAAACCAGTTAATTTGTCTAATATATACTGTACATGGTTTTGTTAAGCCTGAGAGTTCCAAAGTATCTTTTAAAAAGTGGGTAAAACATATCTTAAAATAATAAATTGAACGTTTAGATGTGCATCTAATGGTATTGATAATGATATTGAAAATATCTGGATAAAGGCAAAACTAATGAAACAAGATAAGTCGTACATACTGTAGAATTTAATTCTTTTCTCAGTTCAAATATTCTTCTGAGATAGATTTTATCTTCAACTTACTGATTTCAGTTGCTATGACAGTGATGTTGTGCCAGGGAGTTTCTTCTCGGTCAAGTGGCTTTGAGATGAATAAGGATCCATTTCCTGAATAGATGTTGAATATTCTGTCAAGGTCAGTGTGTCGATCTACAGAATATCTGTCAAGATACAGTACAATTGAACATCACTATCTCCTGTTGCAGTCTCCAGTTTAGCTCATAGCCACCTCTAAATTTTTCTAATTTTATCTGTGCTTAATCAAGATTGTTTTCTTTACAATTCACCTAGGCTTTCCTGTCGCTGCCTGTATGCTACAAACACAGAGAATCAATTTTAAGACTAGTGAGCAGGATGAAGAGTAAATTAACATGTGAGTGGTTTGTAGATTGATATTTGAAATTACTTTTTAGCTCATAAAGTGAATTCTGGAATAACAACAAAAAGTGAACATTCTTAGATAAGACTTTTTGCAAATGAATTGTTTCTTAGTGAACTCTGTCACCAAAGGACACATATTGCAGATGTAAGGAAGTATCAATTTAAAAAAAAAATAACTTTGAGGTGTCACGAGGGCCACCAAACTCAACAGAAAAATCTTTCACTTAGTTGTTCCTTTAGATGAAAGTTCTTTAAATCTTGTTTTATGATACTTGCTTTTGTTTTGTTTGTACTCAGCAAGAAAAAGCTTGTTTTACAGCTGTTTTTAAAATTAGCCTAGTAGTTGGCAGTTGTTATCAGATTAAACTGAGATTTTATAAATATTTTACTTAAAAATATTTTATTCTCTTCCTCCTCTCACACCTCCTACCTCAAAGCATACTGCTGCAGGAAATAGAAGGCTTGTTCAGGAATGCAGAGATCAGTTTTCATAATCACTTGCATGGTAAATACACAAATTTAAGTGCTGTGTTTGTCACTGCAGATAATAATAACAGATTGGTAACAACTACAGCAATTTCTCAGCGCTGAACTCTTACCTCTAATTGTTATGACTTTCTTGCAGTCGTTTCTTATTCAATATACTGTGATCATTAAATAGTTAAGCTATGCAACATGGATGTTATGTACAGAGGGCCGACTGCTATCAAGCATCAGGGCGCATAGAATATACCGTTTTGAGGGTTTTACATGATATAAAATCACAATTTTATGAACAGTTTGGTGAAACTACTAGAAGATCCTGGCACTTAAATGTTGTTGTCTCCTTGCTTTTTGCCTGGTGCCTATAGGCTGTTCAAAGGCATTGCCTACACTGCTCGTTGTGCTAATTGTATTTGCCTTCATAAGCTCCCCTAGATCTTTCTCTGTTCAACACCTTGCAACAGCCCCCATGTGCTTAATTACTCATACAGCCTCTTAATACCTTCCACTCTCATCCCTCTCTGTGCATGAGACTTGACTCACATCTAAAGAATTTTATATTGTGTAATGTCTTACTTTATTGCATTCTTTGTTATATCTGGATCTTGGGCTACAACGTGCCCAATAATGCTTCCTTCCTTGGCATCTTCATCTACCTCTATTAAATACCAGGGTCTGCTGAACACTGGAGGTTCATCAACATCTTCAACAGAAATTTTGACCAAAGCCGTGTCTTTGAATGGCCCCAGCTGAAGAAAACGAGGATCAGGATGAGTGTTGGTTGCTTCTACTCTTAGGGTATATAAGACCTTGTTTTCAAAATCCAGAGGCTGAGGAGCAAATAGTAATAATAAAGAAAATTATGTCACTTAACAAAAAGTGTAAGTTTTACAGTCCTGAAACAAAAGTGGAAAAATTTTTAGGAGCAAAAGCTTTAAATTTTAACCGATCTTGGGGAAGATGGAGTATATTAGGTCTTATTTCTAGGAATTAAAAAAACAAGGTTTATTAAAGGACAGCAAGATAATTATGATGCCTCTGCCTATTAATTGTTCAAGTTCCTGAAAAAATAGGAGGCTTATTTAAAAACCTGTATGAAAATAGAAAGAATAAAACTGGGAAGTTTTACTCACTCCATAACAAGGAGTTGTGTAAAATCTTATTTTTTCATCTCACCGGTAGTAAAATAGCAATTATTCCAGTCATTAAATATTCTCTGTCCAATTCACCTTTTTTTTACTCTTCCCCAATACCACCTACCCTTGCCTGTTTGGCATTAGGAGAAACTCAGGCTTGTCCCTGGCCTCCATGTTCCACAGTGAAAAAAAAAGATTGTGAAGCTTGATTTTCAATCTATGTGACTTTACATCACGCATATCCATATATGCATATGTATATAGACATTCATGCATGCACGTATATACATAAATAAGTATATGTTTCTGAATATATAGATCTATATTTTATATATATGCAGAGATATCAATTAATTGTTACTGATATATTCAATAACACTAGAAGCAAAAAGAGTGTTCATAGTTTAATAGGCTGCACTCTGAAAAGCAACCAATAAATCTGTCAGAGATGGTATATTGAATTAAATTTCTGCCTTCGCTTTCTAGATTTTCACAGACATTATATGTAACAACTGAAGATCACCAAGACTGGACTTAACACCAAGACAGATTTTAGGTACTGGAGTTAACTGGCTGTTGGGTGGATTAGAGAGGAAGAGTTTAGCCTTGGACATGTAAATTCATCAAGCTCCAGGTAAGCCTCCCACCTCTGTAAGTCTTACCACAGCAATCAGCTGATAAACCCTACTGTGAACTGAACCCCTCCAGGTTTTCACAGCCCTAATTTGAAAGTACTGTGTGTGAGACTCTATGTATTGAACAGACAGCAGCCACTGAAATATTGCTTTATGTGAAGTGACATGCCAGTAAATTTCCCTTGGGACTTGAAAATAACAGATACCCACTGAAGAAAGAGAAGAACAAAACTAATACAACAGCTTCTTGGCAGCCTGACCGCTTGTGAGATCTACCCTCCCTTCCCCTGGAAAAAGAAAAATAACCGTAACACCTGAAGAGCTAAGTACATATAAAAGAGAGGGAGAAAAAATAAACCTTTTTGACAGTTATAATCCCTTCCTGTGTGTCCTTGTCAGTGATGATATCAAACATGTCTGATCCATCCCCATTGGAGATGCTATACTCAATCTCTGCATTTTCTCCCACATCGGGGTCATTGGCTTTAATTCTGCCAAGAGAAGTCCCAGGTGGCGCAGATTCAGGAGAGCTGAACTGGTAGGTACCTGGAAGAGGAAAATTAAGCATTTATTGTTTTTAGAAATGTTTTTCTTCTGAATAAAAACCATCTTCAATGTCATCTGGATTTTAAAGTAACTTAAATTTCCAAATAATTTAAGAAAAATGCTGCTAGTCACCACACTAAACTTTAAAACAGGATTCAGAGTGGAATGACAAACTGTCACAAAAATTTCAAGTTATTCTTCAAAGCCATTTAATACAGTGGTTTTTTTCTCTCTTTTT
>VZRN01005176.1:13023-24257 GCA_013397935.1 Dasyornis broadbenti | reverse complement strand
TGGAAGATGGACCCCACGCCGTAGCAGTTTTGGGGAGACTGCTTGCCTGTGTGGGGACCAGCGTCACTGTAGCAGTGTCGGGCGGGCTGCCGACAGTGAGACCCATGGCTACGCAGAGGAAAAGAACCTCTCCCCGGGCAGGGGAAGAAGATCTGGATGATGAACTGACCTAACCCCCCCCATACCTTGTTCCCTTGTGCAGCTGCTGGGAAGGAGGGAGGGGGGTGAGCGGAGAAACAGTGGCCTTGAAGGGTTTATTTTACCTCTCATTTACTCCTCTGACTCTGTTAGTAATAAATTAGATCACTTTGCAACCTAAGTTAGTCCTGTTTTGCCTATTCTAAGTGCGTCTTCTCCCAGGTTTCCTTATCTCAACTCATAAGCCCTGGGTGTGGGTGTGTTAATTTGGGGGTACCTGGCATTTGGCCAGGCTCAAACCATGACATAATGAAGACCTTTCATCACCGGCAAGACAAAACAAATTCTAAATCAGTATTTTCTGTTATTTGCTACCAAGAAAATGTAAAAAAACCCCAATCTGATATGTTCAGATTTTGCACATAACATGCCAGAATCTGATGTTTCTTTTGATCTGTTTTTTCATGTAAATTCGTATTACTTTACTGAGTGAAGTAGTAGCATTGGAGAAATACCTAAAGAGTTTGACAAAATTAGCATCAGATAAAATGTACAATCCTTATTCAAAGGCTCCAAAAAGAACATAAATAAATTGTATTGACTTATAGTGAAGTACAGTTAACACTCTTTCTTGCAAGAATCCTATTCCCTATATTTATGTCCTTTGCCTTTTAAGACACCTAAAGGGTCCTGAATGTTCCATTTCATTCAAGGAATATATCAAAGCTCTGAGTACAAAATGAGTTTCTGTCCCCAGTTGTAAAGACTAAGTACAAAGGAGAGTCAGAGAAAAGACCTTATATTTATTTAGATGTGTAGCAAAATGCAAGCTAATGCTTGATGCTAAATTGTGATTGCTGTTACAAATTCAAGGTTGGAAGTGAAAACTCAGCAGTAGCCTGTTTGACTGTGATCCATACAGATAAAAATGCATATTGTTCCCTCAAACCAGTCTGCAAATGGGATGAAAGGTAGGATTCCTGGCAGCTAAACCATGAGTTTGAAGCCTTGAACCTTTGACAAATTCAAGGGTCTGGCAGCTAAGCCAAAAATACCATAAGAACAGATTTAATCATGGTACTTGATACTCCTTCCAGATGAATACCTCCCTTTAGTGTTCTTTTGTTTGAAAGCATTCACCCTTTTGTGATGCTGTGTGAATGCTACACATTTTTGGCATATGAGATGGCTATTTGGTTTAGAGAACAATAGAATTCAAAATAAGGTTTTCATTATGGTGCCATTTAAATTCCATTTAGGCCTATGTCTTCTAATTGTCCATGATTCCTTTCAGGAAACAAAACAAAACAGAAAATGCTTCTTCTTAATGCAGTCTGAAGAACCAGTACTTCACGGTGCCATTTTACTTTCTTCTGTCCCTCTAAGAAATTAATTTTTGACTCTTAAATACCTTGATATTAACTGGTGGTACTTGCAACTTCCATTCACCCTCTGCTTTGGGCAACGTTTTTGCTTACTGTTGCCTCACATAAGAGAAAATGGAAGACAAATGTTCTAATAAAAAGCCAACTTCCAGAACAGATAGTTCTCTGAAGGTGTGCCCCGCTTCATAACTATCTAAGAAGAAATCAAATCCTTCAGATGTTTCTCTGTATTTGATTTCTTCAAAAGTGCTGAAAATGACCCTGCTGGAGAGAAAGAAAATGGCAGAGAAGAGTCATCAGCAAAATTGGAATTGCACCATTGGACAGATCCCACAGCAGGCCTCCTATAGGCCATGCAATGTGTTCCAGTGGTGTTCAAAGTAGAACACTACACAGAATACTGTATGAGGCACCAAATTGTAAAAATTACTCTATAAAATACCAAACCCAAAGCTTATCGAAATAATCAGAAGAAATTTCATAGGCTTGAGGCTTAAGCTAATTTTGTCAGAAGAGCATCATAAGGATTATGGGCTAAGGAGACTGGACACCTTAGATTATTTTGCAGTTCTATACAGCCTTCATTCTTTATTTTATCTTATTTTACTTTATTCAGCAGTAAGACTTTCAAAGCAATATGCTACACTAAATTATAATTTAGGTTCAGGAATTTCTATTTGCCAAAACATTATAGGTATCATGCTGTACATGTATTTCCTCATGAAGTCAAACAGGAAGTTCAGTTAAAAATTGTTGAGTTTGCCATGTGAAGGTGATTCTCATAAGGTGAGCTCTGAATGTGAATTCAAATTATCTTTTCTTTATGAGGGCTGCAGTACTTACCCTCCTTTCTTTTGTTTTACAGCAATGTGTTATCATGGATAGAGATTAAAATATTAATTTATACTTTCAAGGATCCATTCTTCCATACTGTCAGAATTTTCCAATGTTTTATTTTTTTTTTAATCTGCGCTAGGTTGAACAGTTTGTTCTGTTCTGGGTGTATTTATTGTCATGGTACTGAAGTGCTTTTCAAGTCCAGGAGAGCATTTTCTAAATCAGCTCTGTTTGTTCAGTCCTTAGTGGATCCATAAAGAGAGCCAGGTCCCTCATCAGTGTGAACAAGCAATCCAAATTTTATTATGTGGACATTTTTCTGGCAGGCACTGAGCTGAGGCTGTAAACCTTTCCTATCTGCAGTCTATCAAACAGTTATCAGACACTGACTGTAACAATGTGAGGCTGGACTTAAACACTGGCCTAGGATTAGAAGATCTGTAGTGTGTTACTGTGAAATTTTCTGTATTGTGCATCTTTCTGCTATTTGCCTTTTTTTTTTCTTCTACAGAGATATTTAAAAAAAAAAAAAAAGTTTATCGTGTCAAACTTGCCTAGATTATCAAAATCATTCAAGAACTGAACAGAGATTACAAGCACCTCAAGCAAATGCTTAGATTGACAGCAGAACCAACCACCTGATCAACTCTGCCTGTGCAAGGCAGTACATTAGAAAACTTGTGGTCTATTTGCTTGCCTAAACATATGGAACTAAAAGGGTTTCCAAGAACAAATCCTAATAATTTGTAGTTAAATTCCTCTAAAGTCCCTGCAGTTGGCCTAAATTATTGTTACAGTTTATATTTCTGTAAGCACAGTAAGAATGAGAAGCAAGGTTGTCAGTCCAATAAATAATTTGCTATTACAAAAATGTAGGCAGCGATTCCCATTTTCCTTAAAAATGTTCTAACATAAACAGACACAGCCGTGGGCCAGTACTATAAAAACAGTGATAAAAAGGAAGCTTCCAGATGGCCAAAGCAAACCAGCTGATTTTAGAGAGGTTCCTTGGAAAACCAAATGATTAGATGCTCCATACTCTGGGGGAAGCGAGGTGGATTGTCGTTGACATCAGTCAGCGTGATGTTCACCGTGGTAGTCCCTGATAGTCCTCCCATCTGGCCTCCCATGTCCTTGGCCTGGATGACCACTTGATATTGCTCCCTGTTTTCTCTGCTCATGTCCGGTAAAGCAGTCTTGATTATGCCTTGAAGGAGTAAGAGAAAGGAGAGACCGAGCGATGAAGGAGAAGCACCATCCACTAAAATCTCAGAGCTCTTAAATGGATTCATGTCAGATATACTGTGCAGATGATAATCCACAGCAATCACAACAAGGTATACCGCAATAAGCCTTTCAATCTATGGCTGCTTTAATGTAATTTTAGGAAAAAAAGAGGAAGAAAAATGTAACAGAGACAATATTCATTGTTTTAGTTGTGCTAAATCAATTTGACTACTCTTTTAATGACAAAAGTATCAATATGTTCATTGAATTAATGATATTTTTCAGTTACTATCCCCAGTTATTATTTTAATATATTGTGTAATCTCCAGCCCTGGTGACATTTTTATGTTATAGTGCAAGGCTGAACTTTAACATGCCCTGTATTCATTATTCTGAGTTGTAATAGATCATTGTTTGTAATGCTCAGTGATGGACACTAAGTCAGCTAGGGCTATAGCTAGTAAAAGAATTGGACAAGATTATAAAATTAGTTTCAAAAAATCTTTTTTGGGGTGTCAGATTTCAAGAATTTCATAACTGTAATTTAAATATCTCAGACACTTCTACAGTACAAAAAAAGAATAGGGGTCATAGGTGAGAAAACCAAAAGACCTTTTCATTAAAGTGAGCAGGCACATATTTTCTTTTAGAAAACCAAGCAGAGCTTTATATTTTTATTTAGAAGGACTGTGGCTTTTCAAAGCTGGAGTGATGAGAGCTTTCTCTTGTGAAGTGGGAAAATTTAAACATAGTGTCCTTTTCTGCTTGGAGGATTCACACTCCTGCCCATTCTTTCTCAGAAGAAGGCTCTGATTATAGGCGCAGTTTGATATTATGCAAATAAAAAGGCAACCCTGGAAAATTTCTACTTCTAGCAAGAGAGAGAAATAGTGAGAAAAACCTTTATAGCTTAGTAGTTATGACATTTATGTCTGATCCAGGATTACCAGTTCTGATTACCATACCTAGGCTTGTTAACACATGTAACATGAAACAGCAAATTGGATTAAAATGAAAGATAATCCCTGAACCAAAGATGAGAGCCCAGGTCTTTCCCAAACTGTCTGCCTGCCTAAACACCTGCTGCCATCAGTTCTGAATGATATTGGTCCTGTTTCCCTGCTTGTGCCTGGTAAAGATGTTTGAGTAGGGGACTGGAGAAAAGAGAAAAAAGAGAGAGATTGAAAAAGGTGGGGAAAAAAACAAACACTTTTATCCAAATGTTATGCTCCCTTTTAAAACTGTAGCCTTGTGATTCCTTATCTTTTACATACTATGCCTTTGCTGTATTTAGAAAAAAAAGAGATTGCTTCAAAAGAAAGTTTGCCAGCATCTGAGCATTCTCAATGGATTAGGAACTTCAGGCATTCTGGGCAGAGTTGCACTGAAATTCTTGATTTGCAAACCACAATAATTTTGATAACATGCAGAAAAAGCTAATGCAATGTCTGCTGAGTATTGAGTGCCTTAAGATTAGGTATCTGGAAGAGAGGAGATTGTGTTTTAATGTTTCTTTTTTGAACCTTAATTTTGAATTATAGATATCCAAAGTTAATTTTTTTTTTTTTTTAGTTTGTGTTGTCTCCTATCCAATTTCCTGCATAACAATAAAAAAGGCTTCAATTCATCTTTACAACTTGAAAACATTAAATGGTTCTTACTTCTGTTCTCATAAGTCTTGGAATCAGAATACAATTTCAAAAAGCAACTTCAGTTAAAAATTGTCAGTGGTCAGGAATTTAGCCCATACTTTTAGGAATATTTGATTACTTGTGAGATTTTTTTTTTTTTTTTAACTTACAGTATGAAATTGTCAAGCTCCTATTTAATTTTCTTAAAGAGAAACTGATGAAATTCGCAGAAATTGGTGTAAAGTAAGCTTGTGATTAATTTTGATGAATCTTCAGACCTTTACAGTATTTTACACCTTTTTTTTAACTGTTGACCTTTATAGTTAACAGTTATTTTCTGGAAATCTTAGTCATACCAAGTAAAGCAGTTCTTCTGCAATAAAATTATTTTCACAGAAAAAGCATGCTTTTACTTGATTCCAGTTTTCATTCCATGAAAGGGTATCAGATTTATGCCATCATATGCCTGTTCCAGTGTTGAAATGGAAGTGAAAAGTGTCTTGATCCCTGCATCCTGTCTCTGTTATTTCAAAAAGTGAGACTGAATGAATTACTAACCTGTTTCTGGATCCACTGAGAAGTATGGCTGTCCCTGGAGGATGCTGTACACCACTTTGGCACTGTTTCCATAGTTGGCATCATCAGCGTCTGTGGCTGTCACCTGAATAACAGATGTACCTAAATGGGTACCAAGCAAAGAATCAGCAGATTTTAGGAAGGTATCTATTTCTTGTAAACCACATACAGTTGTTGCAGTATGGAATTCAGGAAGAAATCAAACAGCATCCAGTGGACAAATCCAGAGTTATCTTACCCAAGAAACAGTAAAATAGAATCTCATCTTCCTCGTGACTAGACCTAAAATCATTATCACTTAAGATACATGCCTCAGTTTAACATGAGTAAACACACAAGAACTGACACATTTTGAAACCAAACACAGCATTAGTTTGTTTTGTGGTTTTTTGTGATCAAACAGATTTGAAGATTGTTCTTTGGTAATAACATGACTTCAGCTGAAACTTTTCACTTAAAGGTTTGGCTTAATCAATAAATAAACCTAAAGCAAATTTCCTCATTTTCTACTTTTATGGCAAACTCCAAATACCTGAATTCTGAATGAATAAAAATTTTTAATAAGAAATTCTATTTGTGGGGTTTTGTTTATTTATATGTTTGTTTTTTCTCTCGTGGTCAAAGTTATTCACCCATTTGTCAAATAAATGACATTAAATGCTACTGATATTTTTCAGCATTCACTTATTTTATGTGACAGTAGTTTAACCATGTCCTATGATCATAAAGAAGATAATATAGATTATATGGGATTATGAGCACTGTGAGTCAACACACTTGGTGTAGTTTATGGGTTAGAAGCAAATGACAGCTTCTGTAAAGCCTTTCTTATAAGATATAAAAGGAAAAAGCTATCCTTCACAAGCTTTTATTTCTTACCACTTTTCAAAATGTCAGAATGCATTTTGCTAACACAATCTAGAGGTGACAAATGTCTAGATAAATGCAAGCAGTCCAATAGTGGTGGTGTAAAGGTCCTTAACTCCTTGCCAGGGGAAGAGGAAGGTCTAGTGAGCACTGCTCACTTAATTGATATCATTCCCCATACCTCTTTTTCTATACCTTCAGTATCTCTAGATTAAAATTCACCCAGAAAACTTGCAGTCAAATGTCTGACTTGACTATAAGTTTAGAAGACCCTCATTTACCTGTGATTAATGGAATTGAAGCGAATCATTTCTACTGTCACTTTCCAGCATATCCCAGGGACTGGGAAAAGTAGAAATACAGAGTAATCAAAACAGATTTTTAGAGCACATTATTATTGGGTTCTGTTAAATGCAACTATTGTTTCATAACACATAATACAGCTTTACAAATAATGGTTTTACCTACATAACAATTCCCAATATTTCAGGTTATGAGAAGAACATGTCAAGAGAGGAGGAATACTTCTTCCTCTGCAACAAACCAGCAGAAAAAAGTTGTAGTAATGCTTTGCCACAAATCGTCAAACTCTGAAGAGGATCTTTGCCATCAGCTATCTGGATTACTTTTTGCCTGGTTAAACAGTTAGAGGTTATCTGTGTGCCAAGCTGAGCTGTAAAGATTATCCCAAAGAAGTGGATATTTAAGGACATTTTTATCACTAACAGTGTCCATCAGAACTGCTCATCTGGACAAAAAATTAAGACAGTTCTTTGAGAATGTGAAGTTCCATTAGTCCTATCTGCTTTCAGAAAAGCAAGTAAGTTAAATCCCATGCCTCCTCAAGACTAATAGGGTAAGAAGAGTCAATATCCCTTGCTAGCCTATAAAAAAATCCCATACAGGAAATCAGTAGAATCACATGCTTGTACTGTGTGACATTGCAGCATCTAGAAACTAAGAATCAAGAAAAATTTAGATGTCCATCCCAAAAAATCCAACCCAAAATACCTTAATCAGGAAAAGTTGTTGCTTTGGCCTCCTGATCTAGGCACTGTCATGGCACTGACACAGAAGTTTGAGTATGGTTATAACTGAATGCACATTAGTGTTCTTTCTTTCTTTTCCTAGTGATTTGATGAAGAAAAAAAAAATGTTGACTTTGTTTTGAGTTTATTTTATTTTTAAAAAACAGTTATTACAGGGCTTAGGGCAGTCTTTGGGAGACTTCTGTGTTTGTCTCATTGGAATGTCAATTTTAGTTTCCTGAGGCTCAAGTGCCGTATAACTATGGTTGCTGAGGAGAGTACAGAAGATGTAACCCCAGAAGATGTAACCCCACAGAAACTTTTGAGGTGGTGAAAAAACTGTGCTGCAAAGCTCCTTCTTTCTGTTAAACTAATAGTACAACTGTGAAAATGACTAACCAGATCATAGTCTCAAAAAATTCAATGTCAGTAGGTAGATAACTCTCTTCTCTGCCTACGGTCTGCTGTGTCATAAAGAAGGATGCTCATAAATGATAGGCAATGCTTGGGCAAATTTCTTTCACGAGGGAAGAAACTTCTCTTAGCTTTTTGAGTCTGAAATGACAGTGAATAAAGGCAATGAAATAAAGGAACTCAGTATTAACTGGTAATGAAGAAAAATCAGTTTGGAACTTTTTAATTAAAGAAAAGTATGCCTTATCTTTACCCCACTTGGAGGGTATCCACAGAATGATCTATTTATGTATATGTTTATTTCTAGTGTAGACTACCTCACAAGAAGCCACTTACCACATTTGTCATCAGCAATCAGCATGATTTAAGGTACAAATAGTCTGTATGGACTAATACAGCAGGAATGAAGGAAGGAAGTGGAGCCTGGAAAGAATTGGGGGTGGGAGAAGGTATTCTAGTGTTTATCTTTGTTTCTCACCATCCAAGTCTATTTTTAATGTGCAAATTAAAATTAATTTGCACATTAAAAATAAGTAAATTAATTTCTCAACTGAAATTTGGGTTTGCCCTTATGGTAATCTATAAGTAATCACTCAGTCTTTATTTCAACCCATGAGCTTTTCCATTTTCTTTTCTCTCCCTATTTTGTTGAGGAGGGGGAATGAGACAGCAGCTGGGCAGGCTTCTGGAAGCCAGCCATGATCAAATGTACCACAGAGCAAATTGGTGTGAAGGATGACAGAAAAAATGTGAGAATAACTACAATAGCAGTCTAAGTAGTGATAACATCACTCTTCTGCAAAACAAAGTCTGCTTCAACCCAAACCAGCCTAGCAAGTCTAATCTCTCTCAGGATGGTAACTAAATATTAGAGCTTTCAAGAAGCATGTCTTTTTCTTTTTCTTTTTTTCTTTTTCTTTTTCTTTTTCTTTTTCTTTTTCTTTTTCTTTTTCTTTTTCTTTTTCTTTTTCTTTTTCTTTTTCTTTTTTTCTTTTTCTTTTTCTTTTTCTTTTTCTTTTTCTTTTTCTTTTTCTTTTTCTCTCTCTCTTTTTCTTTTTCTCTTTATATTTTTTTTTTTCTGTGTCATTAGTCTGGAAGCTTAAGCACGTTGATAACATATTTGTTGTACAATGTATGGAGTCTTAATATAAGGGCAGCAAAATGCAGAAGGTAAATTTTGAAGGTAACTTGAGAGAAGACAAATTTCAGTGTTTCTCTGTGTGCTTGTGTATGTATATGTATACATGTAAGAATGTAGAGTCCAAAAAGAAAAACTTTCAGAGTTAGAGAGAGCGTCACTTCATATATAGGAAGTGTCAGAATTGAGTGTCACTAACCCAGATTACTAGAACTCATAAAGAGCGAGACATAAATTTGAAAAAACTGCACAACATTTGAAAAAAGAATGCTTTTATGAACTATGTTTAAAATGCTTTCTATTCCTTTGTGCTATTTAGTGCTTGCAAGAGTCCCTCAGGTATAATTAGGTCTCCCAGCATGACACCAGAGTGCATTGCAAAACTCAAGTAAATAACTTGAAGAGGATTGTTGCAGTGCAAAAAAGGTCTTCCACTAGATGAGACAAGCACACATTTTGCTACCTTTTCATGTGAAGTCATGCTGTTCAGCATGCAACTCTTGTTCTGAGTTGGCTCCTTTGGCTGACATGAATAACAACAGCTTCTGCCAGTCAGGGATATATATCTGCATCTATTAGAGAATTTTTTTTTACTGATAACTTGTTCTGTAACCTTCATTTTAAACAGTATTTTCCATCTTGGGTGAAGAAAATGAGCAGACTATGTTGCTACTAATGTGTGCTTCAAGATTCTACCATGAATGTTGGATCAAAAAATGACAGGGATTTAAATATCATTCAGAACACTGTCTTTTATTTATTTATTTTTTTTTTTTTTTTTTTTACACTGAAGGGAATTCTGTAACTTCAGAATGCATTTTGATTCTGATATTTTTATAAAAGTAGGATTTCAGAACAATTCAAACTTCTGATTTTAAGAAAAAGTATGAAGGCTTAGGCTTTGGCCTTCTAGTATAAAATGTTTAAATATAGTTTGGAAACAAAACAGTCTGAAAATACTGAACCAGGATGTTTTTTGCGTTATGAGACAACTTCATTTCTAATTTTTTTCAAGTCAACTTCTGTCAAAATTGGCAATTATTGAAAAGTTCTGACTTTTACAAAGAAGTTTTGTCTGTGTATGTGCAGAAAGTCTGTTTCGTTTTCAGAAATAGAAGACCAGCTGGGGCAAGTGGAGAGGCAGGAAGGACTTATCTCCCTAAAGGAGAAGCTCTTATGCTTGTTTCCTGTTTTCAAGCACAATGGCAATCTGCTGTTCGTCAAGTTTATTTACAGGGGAAATATTTCAGAAGAGGGTTACTTTTACAAGCAAAAAAGACTTGGGTGAGCTCTGGAAAACGTCTGGATGCAAAATTGGGAATTTTGTACGTCCAGAATCTTAAAGAAGATTGTTGGAAACGTAGTTTGCTCAGACAACATCACTCCAAGGATTATGCAGATGTAATGTGGAGATGGCCCTGCTGAAGTCATGAGTGGAGTTTTAAGTGTGCTACAGAAATTTTGAGGTGTTAAACTACTTTTGTCTTTGAGAGCAGGTTGTTCTCTCTGGATAGCAGCCTGTGCTTAGGCAATGAACTGGGCAGATGATGAACTTGGAGCTAGGTGGCACTACCCAAGCCTAAAATGTTTAGGGAGGCACTGGACTCAGCACCAAGTGTCTCATGACCACATCAGCTGGACCACATCACTTCTCACTACCTTGTATACAAAGGACAGCACTAAATAAGTTTGAGATACAACTCTCATATTTTGATTGGAAGACAAATCTAACTAGAAAGCTGAAAGAAAAGAGAACTGCAAAACGAGCTTTGCTTTTTTGTACATGACCACAGTTTAGTGGGGCTTTCTCTAGACTGCTCTTCCTTTGATACAGAATAGGCCAGAAAGTTGGTAGCATGAAAGATTTCATAGAACAAAGGAAAAGAATGAGTAAAAACAGAAAAGGAGTAAGTGTCAACAGGTAAATAAATATATGATCCAAAAATATATGATCCAAGGTAGAAGAGGAGTAAATGTTCATGACTGAGGGGGA
>VZRN01005176.1:0-12988 GCA_013397935.1 Dasyornis broadbenti | reverse complement strand
AAAAAAAAAAAAAAAGCCACCTTAGAACAAATATGGAACCTGAGGAATCAGACTCAAAAGAGCAATAATGTTACATTGGAAAATTGAAAAGGAACTTAAAATGTAGTTCAGATATACATATTGAGAAGAAATTTCTTTAAAAAGACAAAAGTGAGGAGGTAAAAAGATGGCATAAAAGAGGATATGGAATAAATAATTCATAAATTACATTTTACCAAGTTAAAAATTTTTAGTAATCCAATACATAGTCATGATGTGAAGTTTAATTTCACTTGAAAACCTTCTGCCTTATTTTTGTGTATCTTGTCTCACAAAATATTTGATTGAGAAGTCAGCTGATATACTAGTTACTGTACATAGGTACTGTGCCTTTGTTTTTGATGTCCACTGATTTCCCACCCAGGAATCACAAACTTCCCATCACTGCAGTGCATGTAAAGAGTCACTGCTATCCCTCCAAATGTGACTAAAAGTAATTTGTGAAAGATGTAAGAAAACCAAGCTATGCTGCATGCTATAGCCTTACTTTCCCTCAGAACTACTTTTTCCTCCCCATTTTAGTCCATATCAGCAAAAACAGATGGACCAAATCGCTCATTTCAGAAATATGTGATGTTATTTTTGCACCATTTAACTTGGAAACCATACCTTATATTTTGTAAAGAAAATGAGGAAACAATGGTCATAATTTCTTGTGTGTATTGCATTTAGATAGTTTTGGGTTTTGTTTACTGCTTCCTTTTCTATGATGACAAAAAGAAGGCCCATTTTAGATGGTGTTATCAGAACTTGCATTAAAGCAGCAACTGCGTGCTAATGATTGTCTCACCACACAGAGAGACCCAATGTGACTAAACTACTCTGTCTGTAATCTGCCTGAAATGCTGCATTTGCCAGTGAATACAATACATACACTGCTGTAACATAATGTCAGAAATTGAACTAGGAAAGAATGGCAAAATCTGAACAAAGCCTCCAGCTCTCACCCTCCTGCTGTTCGATACCTTGATACTGTAACTTTAGTTTCCCTTTGGCAGTAATTGTAAATGTGAAGTTCATCACAGGCCCTGCATGAGAATTTGAAGAACATTATGGATGCAATAACAAGTGGGAAACAGTAAAAAGAATGAGGAATAGTTTGAAGGACTGGTGGGTGAACAACTCTGTGCAAGTTTATTCTTTTGTGGAGCTCCTTTTTCCCCTTCTCCCCATAAAGTCACTTCTGAAACAGTAATAGTGCTGCAATTGAATGGCAGAGATAAAACAGAGGAAAGAATAGTCAGACTCTTTCAATTGTTAATGTAGATTAGCTTTTACATTGCATTTTCTAGTGACTAAAGCAGCACAGTATAAAGTGATCTGCCATCCCTCATAAATGGGCTACAGCTTAGAAGACTTCTTCATTTTCTTCAATGTGATGTATATCTTTACAATTAGAAAGCACTTTTTTTTGGCTGAACAAGGGTCTACAGTCTATGTTTAAAAATACACTAAACTCCAATTAAAATAATTAATCACAGAATTACCCTCAAAATTCCAATTCAAACTAATGATGAAAGTCAGCAGCACTATGTTTCTGGGTCTGAAGTAGCTGTATGTACAGGGGAGTTGTTCCAACTAGAAATAGTTGTTAATGAAGTGGACATGTTGAAAGAACCACAAGAAATGCTGCAATATGGCCATTAATTACTTTGGCTACTCCTAATCTGCCCACAGGGTATGTGGAAATAGGCCACCTGTATGAACTGGCAGCTGCCCTCCATGACAGGTCAATCGCAACAACTACACCACTTCTTTCTTTTTTAAAGATGAGAGCAGGCAATTTTCACCCTTTGCTTTAGTTTTATTTATATTTTTTTAATGTACAGAATAATGAATTAATCATAGAAATGTTACTTCTGCACTACTCTTAGCTTCCTTTGTTCATGTAGTACAGCTTTAAGGCGCCTTCTGCTTGCCCTTTTCTTGTCTTAAAAGTAGTTACTTGCGGTCCTCCAAACAATTTCTAAAGTTCTCACTTAAACATAGCAAGCTTGAAAGAAACAGTTTTCAAACTTTGAATTCTGGTGTACATGCCTGTACTGTTGTGTATTTTGCAATGCAACACCAACAGAACTATGGTTATTTTTTGAGAAGGAACAAGTTAACTTTCTGCTCTTGTTTTTCTTTTGCTCCATTTTTAAGCTCAGTTTATGTATCCCTTTATGAGTTTTTGAATTTCTATCTATGGTTGAGAACTAGAATCTTACCCTCATTTGCATCTTCAAAATTAGTCTATAATGCAAATTAATATAAACCTTTACCGAGTTTATACCTTTTGCCAGCTTGGCAAAGAGGTGCATTTAAAACCACATGAGAATCGCTATTATGACCATGAGACAGTACATAATTATTTTTATGATGACAGGCTGGCCTCATCTTTATTTTACTTGGGATCATTTTTGTCATCTGTTGGAATTCCTTTTTGGGTAGTGATAAAGTTTTTCTCTTTAAATATTAATACAGCTGTGGAAATAGTAATTTACATAAAAATACAGTCAATGAATCTATTATGGCAGCCTAAATTTACATTCTTTAATAATATGTGATTCAAGAAAATCTCTTTCTTCTGTTGTGCTTAGATACTGTGGATGTTTGTTAAAATAACAATAAAGACCTGTAATTTTGAGGAGAAATGGAGTCTAAAACAGAGCAAATTAATCAAATTCCAGGGTTATCTCAGTAATTTGCTTTTTAAAGTCACGTTAATTAAAGAACCATTTTCACACAAAAGCAGAACACTTCCAGAGTGTGCATGTGTATATATAAATAAACACAGATGTAAGTATATGTGTGTGCAGGTGTATGGTGTAGGTACATGTCTAGTATGTTAAGTAGAGTCAACCAAGAATCTTTTCTATTATTGTTTCTTGACAATAATTTATCATTTAAATTATTTCATTTATCTTCAAAAGTGTTCCAATATCTTGAGTATAATGTGTGGAAAGATTCATAGGCAGAAGTGTTCTGCTAGAGACAGTTGAGGTGTCACTATGTTTGCAAATCAATTCGAAGATCCTTGGCTATTTAATGCAAGACTCCAGTCACAGTAAAGGATGCACATCATGGGGATGATCTCATCTGGACATATCTCATAGATTGGCACATTTCTGGTTGAAAAAAATTAAAGGTGTTGACTACAAGTTACTTACTTGGGAAATACTCTTAAAAATGCCTGAGCCAATTTCAAAATATTTAGACACTGTAGAGATTAAAACTCAGTGAAAATTAGTTTGACATATGCATTTAAACAGTTTGTTTATCTTCCGTAGGTAGACTTGTGTTCCTGATAGCCAAGGTGTCTTAAAATTGTAGTCATGAAGGCAGTCAGTATTAGTCTCCCAGATCATGAAATACAAGATTATTTTTTAAGTTTGCTCTCTCTTAAACCAACTCAGTGCACTTAAGAGGTGGCTACCCTTTTGTGGGGCTTTTTATTTTTCACAACTGTCACATATTTTGACCTTATGAGGAAATAAAGCTTTTTTTTTTTTTTTTTTTTTTTTTTTTTTTTTTTTTTTTTTTTTTTTTTTTAGGAAAAAAAATTTTTTTTTTTTTTTTTTTTTTTTTTTTTTTTTTTTTTTTTACTTTGTATATAGCCTTTTTTATCACAGGCTGTTTATCATTTGCCTTGGAGTAAAATGAATAAATGTTATTGAACTGGCTTTCTGACAGGAAGCTTTGATGAGAATTTGGTGTTTATTGGCAGTTAAATGAAAGATATTCACACATGTACATACTTCAGAGGAGATTAAGTTAGATTGTATTGTTCTGGTTTGTTAGGGAGTTTTGTTTATTTTAAATCACCAATTAAGGGTGAGCACTGTCTTTTAAATATGAAGATATGAATGACTTTCATAAAGAATAAAACTGATTCTTATACAGATCTTATCATGCTTGATCTTAATTTTACAGTGTCACACATCTACGAAGTTGTAGGAAAAAGCTATTCTGAAAAGTTTTCTGAGGCATCTGGTAAGATAGTATAAAATTAAGTAAATGTGAGCATCAGGATTGCTGTCATTGTGAAAACTTGCAGAGGTACATTTTGCCAGATATTGAAAGAAATACATGAAAAATGCTGTAACTCATTTGTTGCACATATTAAGTAAAAGATGAGTATCTGTGGGAATAATATCAAGTACTTTTCAAATAAGCAGGAGTCAGACAAGAGAGTCCAGGATAAGACTTTTCCTATCTTCATTTTCCTGACTCTGTGAAGGCTGTGTATGGTACAGAAAATTTCCAAAATGACTATATGGTTGACAAGAAGGAAAAATGCTGTTGTATAATAGAATTCAAGCTGAAGTATTAACTGCTATTTCTATAATTCATTTTCTGTGTTGCTAAAAAACTTGTAATCAATTATCATACCTATTTTAATGATTTAACTGAATAAAACTATGTAATATTGTAATATACAAAAACATATCTCATATATATATATGTATATATACATATACACACACACACGTCCTCTTGGGGTAATGTTCTTTTCCTGAGCTTTCTACTCTTAGGCTGCTGGTATGTTGCAGCTAAATCATTTGTAATAGAAGTGGCACTAATCATTCAGATTCACGAGACAAAGCTTTCACTTCTCAGTAACTCTGCTAAAAATGAGGATTAGGGTGGAGGGGAATATCTCACAAAAAGAGGTATACAGGATAAATAAAGATTTTGGAATCTGCTCCTTTGTTTTGTGACAAATTGGTCTGTTTGATGAGACTGCCATCTCTTTGAAAGACTGAAAATTATGTCAAAGGATCTTTCTGTACATTCTATTCTCTAGTGTGATGATTAGTTACTTTAATTTAGATTATATTAGAAAAGAAATATGTTTTATCTTGCACCCAAATATGACCTATTGTGTTTTATTTATATGTTTTGGAGATTCTTAGAAGTTAAACAGAAATCTGGTAGGGAAAAAAACCCAACCCAAACCAACAGAAACAACCCTGCCTCTGTGTTTTACTTTCAAAACAGATGAATGCACATGTTAGCATGATTTAAAAAAATGTAAAAAATCCCCAATGTTTATACTTGGCTGCATAATGTTAGCAACTAAGGTGTATACTCAGCCATTCAGAATGCTGTCTTTCATTTTATAAACAACTGAAAATATTCTGTTTCCAGTAGATTAGACTAAGTAAGCATCCCTGGGTTTTAATTTAACAAAACAATAATAATTCTGAAAAATTATACTTCTCAATGTAATTTGAAAAATCTCTTTTATGGCTACATATAAAAAAATCTCAAACAGATTTACCTTTTATCTAGTTAATTGCAATTCTTGACTTAGATCTGTGTAATCAGCCTTCCCAGCCAACTACAGAACCAACATTTGAGAAATCCCATTCTCAAAAATCTTTTAAATGAAGAAAAGGATTTTTTTCCAGACACCTAAAACTGCACAAGGAGCATAATTACATGGTTTCAGAAAAGAACTCTGTGCATTAGCATGATATAAATAGTGACACTAATGTTAGCACTTTTAGTGCAAAATCTGTCCTTATACAACAGATCATCTTCTCTCCAACACTAACCTGCTTAATTTAATGTCTGGCATATTTTAGTTTTAATGAAGGCTATAACACATGTATGCCTCTGTTTGACATGTTCCTTCTGAAAAAGACAGAGGTGTTCCTAATATTAGTATTGTTAATTAATCCCAGCTATTCCCGTCCTTAGCACCAGCAGTTCAATTGCTGCAGGCTTCAATATGGTCCCATAAAAGAGAGAAGGGTCTCACTGCAAGTCTTATTCTGTAGCATGTCTTAAAAAAGGAAAATTATTTGGTGGTTGGTAGTTTCAAAGGCTCATATGGGAATAAATTAGGTACCTATAAACTGGCAGCATGCATAGGAACTCTATTTACTGTGGCTCTGAAAGAGGTTGCACATGGCTGTGACTTGCAACATGTTTATATCAAAGGATATATAGAAGGGTGTGTGCTCTGATCAAGAGGTTTACACACTGGCTGAAGCAACATGCTGTTTCAGAATGTAAACGATATTTTTAGTTTTCAGGTGTGAAGCCATGAAAGATGAAAGGATTTAACGTCCAGTCAGAGTGACAGCATCTCTAACAATGCAGAACATATCCCACTGTATTTCACTGCAGTGTGAGCAAAAGCGCTGATGTAAAGAATCCAGGAGCACTATGCTTCTGTTCAGAGATTATAGTGTTGTAGCTGAAAATCTAACGAAATAAAAGGAAAATTAACGCATCAAAAAATGTTTAGTGTAGGTATGAGACAGGAACTTTTAATGCTAGTTTCAAGCTCTAATTTAGAGATGTTCAGTTCTCTGGTTTTCGGGGTTTTTTAGTGTTTTGGAGTTTTTGTCTATTTTTCATTTTGCTTTATTTTCAAAGTACACAGCTAATGGGAAATAATAAATTTTTTGCAATAAAGTAGCCAGATAAACAGTTTTGCATTGAGTCATTTCAGGGAGATAGAAAGGGGAGGCACATTTAACATACTCAGGTCTGAAAATTCCATTTGGCAAGATGCAAGGCTATCATTTCAATGTTCATTGCTGCACTTATTAAGACATGTCTATGGAGTAGAGCTGTTCTAGTCTTCTATGAACTGGTAGGAAATTGAGTTTAAATGAGTTTGTGACCAGCTTAAAACTGCATCTCCAATGTTTAGACCAATTAGTTAACAAATATAAAAGTTCCATATAGTGCTATAAAAGTCACCCATCCTGCTTACTAATTACTATATTTGAACTGCTGGCATCTTATTTCTTCCTATGAAAAACATTTTAGACCAGAACATCTTGAAAGGTCAGCAGGTGGAGATCTAAGGGAGCTCAGAGGAGGTCACAGGCTGACAGTGAGTTGACAGTGGCTCGGTTCTCACAGGACTGAAATACGAAAATTATTTATACCTTCCTGTGTTAGCAGCAAACACTAGTGATTTTTACTTGCTGACAACACTTCTACAAAATCCCAATTCCTTGTAGCACCAAGAGTCAGCTCTTATTCACAGAGGGTGAATAAACGGTTCTAGTTTTCTCATTGTGCTGCCTCCGCCTTGTGGTGTGCTAATAAGAAATCAAACTTGTTCCCATCCCAATATAAAAGAAAAAACAAGAAAGAAAGTGAGGAATCCTGTTTATGTTTGAAGGATTTTGTAGCTGAATAAAAATGGATATGTCCAGTGATTCTTTAGCTAAGATTAGACACTGCTGGATGAAAGAGTCTCAGCTGCTTTTACCTGCTATACTTTGCATATTCCTGTCACTTCCCTCACACCAGCTCTAGCATCTAACCTCATGTGATCTGAACCAGGGAACAAAAGTAGTAGAAAAGGAATATTGACCTTGAACAATCCATCTTTATAATGATTTAGCTCCTTAACCTTCTTCTTTTGGGTTCAGAGGACAGTGGGAAAGACATAAGACAGCACACCTGGGAGGGAACAGAGAGACCAAAAGGAGAAAAAGAGTGCCACTCCTTTTTCTCTGTAGTTTGTGGTCTTATCTGTAATGTTAAAATGTTCTGTAAATTTGTGAATGATTTGAATTCTTCACAAAGATATTACAGATGTTTTCTATCTTGGCTTCTGTAAAGCCTTCAACATGGTCCCACAACATCCTTCTCTCTAAATCAGAGAGAGAGGGATTTGATGGGTGGACTGTTAGCTGGTTAAGGGATTGGTTGGCCAGTCACATCCGGGGTGTAGTGGTCAATGCCTCAGTGTCCCAATGGACAATGGACATCAATGACAAGTGGTGTCCCTTGGGAGCCTGTATTGGGATCAATGTCATTTAATATCTTAATTAATGCCATAGACAACGGGATTGAGTGCAGCGTCAGCAAATTTGTAGCTACACCAAGCTGAGTAATGTGACTGACACACCTGAAGGACAAGATGCCATCCAGAGGGATCTGGACAAGCTTGAGAACTGGGCCCATGGGAATCTCATGTGGATTAACAAGACTCAGTGCTGGTGCTGCACAATGGGTCAGGGCAACCCCAGTAAGAACACAGACTGGAGGATGAGCAGATAGAACACAGCCCTGCTGAGAAGGACTTGGGGATGTTGGTAGACTAGAGGCTGGACATGACCCAGCTATGTGCACTTGAAGAAAGCCCAGAAAGACAAATATGTTCTGGGTGCCATATCAAAAGCATCTTGGCCAGCAGGGTGAGGGCCCACCTGGAGTGCTGCATCCAGCTCTGGGGTACCCAGAACAGAAAAAACATCAACCTGTTAGAGTGAGTCCAGAGGAAGCCATGAAGATGATGAGAGGGATGGAGCACCTCTCTTGTGGGAAAGGGCTGAGAGAATTGGAATTGTTCAGCCTGGAGAGGCGAAGGCTTCAGGGTTACCTGACTGCAACCCTCCAGTACCTGGAGGGACCCTATAAGAAAGAGGGACAATTCACAAGGGCCTGTAGTGACAGGATGAGGGGGAATCGTTCTAAACTGAAAAAGGGTAGGTTTAGATTACATATTAGAATGAGGTTCTTTAGTGCAAGGGTGGTGAGGAACAGAAACATCATGCCCAGAGAAGTTGCCCCATCCTTGGGAGCATTCAAGGCCAAGGCTGTATGGGGCTCTGGCAGCCTGGTCTAGTGGAAGGTGTCTCTGTCCACAGCAGAGGGGCTGGGAGCTACATATATTTAAGGTCCCTTCCAACCGAAACCATTCTACAATTCCATGATATACACAGAACATACATATTTGTTTTTTATGTGATTGCTTATATCATATTTTAGATGTTTATTTTATCTTCAGTCTGTAACAAAGAATGATAGTAGTTGTAAATGGATATTTCAATTTTACAAAAATTATATACATTGATCATGAAATGAACACCATGCAGGGAGATCCTAACACTTCTGTAGCATCCAGCTTGAAATCAGTGGAGCTGTACAAACTCAAATAACCTGTTTACAGTACCAGAGCTGTAGTAAATTCCTTGCAGACATACTTTTAGCTGGGAAACTGCTGTCCATATTATATACATAGATAAATGTGTAGACAAATGACAGAATAATTTAAGGTAAAAATAATCATGATCTAAATAAGATTCCTTTGGTGTTCCAGTGGTTTTCTAGTGTATACTAGAAATATGAAGTTTTAAAGCAACCATTCATACTGCTGTAAAAGGGTTCTGTCTCATGTCAAATGCAAAATACTTATAAATACTTCTACATACTTTCCTAATGAAAATACAATATATGTCCTTAAGAGACTGCATGCCCAAAAGTGAAAGAAAAAAAAAGCTAATACTCCAAAATTCTTAGAAAATATCCTGGAAAGATTTATGTTTTTAACTACTTAACAAAAAGAGGGTCTTGACATTTTTGCCTTGAAGGTTTAAGGAAGTATTATTGGGCATTGAACTCTTTTATATTTTTATGTTTTTCGTAATAAAGACTTACATGAAAATAACAAGGAACTTAAATTAGGATAAAATTTCTGCATTTTAAAAAGATTCTGATATTTACAAAGGTTTTTAAATTCTTTAGTTATAGTGGCAAATGCAAAAAGAAATATTGAAAGTATTCTAGTTACAGAATTTCTGCCATCATGCTTAGTTTGACTAAAAGGAATTCTAATTCTATCTTGTAAAATATGAACTTGGGGATAAAATATTTATTTGAAATGTATCTTTCTCTTAAAGCTAACTCAATAATTCATTTTAAAATAGAGTGCACATTTACAATTTAGGATTCTGAAGTTTTGCAAGCTAGCAAAGTAGTTTTTGTAAGCTTGTGTCAAAGTCAAGACAGTCATTCATAGCCTCTTTTTATAAACATCTGAAACCAGGGAAAATATGCAAAGGGGAAAATATGCAAAGGAGAAAATATAATTATTTCCTGCTGAAACATGAAAGATGAGAGCTGCCTCCCTTTAGTTGTTTATACACATCTGTAGATTAATGGTTACTGACATAAGCAAATTCAAAAATAGAAAATGTGATGGTTACTGCATTTGGTTCATTTTCTTTCTTTCTTCTTTTTTTTTTTTTTTTAACCATAAGGCCTACTTGTTCTTGTAAGAGCTTCCTATACAAAATAAAAATCTGTTCTTGAGAAATATGCGTTTGGGATTACGTGATGCTGAAAACATGGTGTACCTAAAAATAATATCAGAATGGAGAGCAGTCTTACTTAAATGAAGTAATAGTTGTGATGATTATAGATTCCCAAGCAATACTATAGAAATATTGAACAATGATAATAGAACTTCTAAGAGAATCATTGCATAATTGGTGTTTCAGGATATACTACCGCACTCAAAGGCAACAGCACAGTAATAAGAATGGTAATGTTAATGCACAGTACCCAGTGTGTTTTACTGCAATCTCATCTCACTTTTTATTCATGTCTTTTACATATATCTTTTAGTTATATCTTTTGGTTAGAATAGCTGTTCAATATAAGGCATGTTTAGTCATGCTATAATCCTGTATACCTGAGCTGAAATTGGCCATATTTATATTTCGTATATAACATTCTTCTATCTAACCTTACTTATTAGCTAAAGAAAAACTCTTATATCATGATTATTTTCAATAAAAGTGGTAAAATGGAAAAATTGTATATTCTAAATTTAACCATTTAAAACACACTCCTCTATATTTAGATGAATCTTGTCATGCAGAAATCCTGAAATATGTTTGGAGTCTTTGGTTATACCCATAAATTTAGAAAGTAGCAGTTTGAAGAAATGACTGGTAAACTAAATTAGGCATTGTCCCTTCTCTTAATAGAATCAATGTAAAGATTAAAAATTTGTTGTGAAATACTCATCAGCTGCACGCTAAAGAAGCTTAATGAGATAAAACTGGTAAGCCTTACTCATTAAAATTAGCAAAGCAGGTACAGAGGGATGTAATAATATTGACCCAGGTGCCAAAAGGGATTAACTACAGGGGACATCTCATTGCTTACTTCCCTTTTTAAAAAGTTCTTAACAACTTTATTTATAACCTGAGAAAAGTGGTTTACACTGTGAGGTGTAGTGTTAATTTTGATTTTATTTTATTTTGGGTATTTTTTACGGATGTTTCACTTGGAAAAATACTTGGACTGAGCTATGCTCATGTAAGCCTTGCAGATGAAATGAGTAGATTTTAAGTGCGATTAAGACTGTACTTTTCCTTCTACATGAAGAGGAAATGAAAAGCTTATTCATGACCCACAGTATGTATTTAACTTCTCTGAAGTTTGCAGGGGTTTGGATAGGTGGTTCAGACTAGGTCATGCTTCAAATCCACCAGTTCTTCATTGTGACCAAGATTGTACCTTACAACTTTGTCATTCCATCAGTTTAAAATGTTAAACATATTTTGTAAATTTATTACCTATATTGTGTTTTGACTAACCTCTATGGGTCTTCCTAGCCTCTTTTCCTCATTTTTTTGAAATTATACTTTATTAAGTCAATTTACTGTCTGAAAAAAACCTCTGGATTCTTCCAGTCAATTTCAGTATTGTTCAAAAATATAACTACAGCAGTTATAGTCCTCTAGTACTTCTGTATAGCAGATGATTTTAACGAGAAATTCCATGTTATTGACTTTTAGAATGTTTTAAACTAACATTCTCATTCAACTTCTTAAGTCAATATCAGTGTGAGCACTTAACATGATCATTTTCATAAAATTCATCTGAAATGACACTGCAGTCTGCTCACTTCAGTGGTTTTGATTACTCCCAGTACTGACTTTGCTACACAGCATTTTAGGTTTACCCATAACACTGTTGGATTGGATCCTATTTAGGCGTAGCAGGGCTAATTTATATATAGCTTGATGGCTGCACAAACTAGTGCACAAATAAGCATTCATATTTCCCCCAGGCTTGAATAGGTTGTGCTGAAAATCCATATTATGCTTTCACTCTTTTTACTATCAAACTAGTTAAACATGACGGAGATTTACTTATTGGTACTGAAAATCACACATTCTGTCAGAGGTGTTGACTTACCATATTCCCTTGTGTGCTCTAGACATAGTTATTCCAAGAAACAGTCAGCACCACGCTGAGAAGTACATGGTATGGTTGCAATTTGAATAAGAGATATACACACAGCTGGAAACACGGCTAGTGATGATTCGTCTTCAATTTCTCAATCTTAGTGACATTTCCCTGAGCTTTCATAAATATCTGCTGTTGTATTTGTTGGACTTGACAAACATAATAAATATAATAGTTAAGAAAAAAAATGTGTTTTGAGACAGAAGGTTGGGAAGAGTTAAAGAATTGGAAGAAACTGGGATTTTACTACAGAGTTTTGATCTGCTTATCATGAGTATATCTACTTCTTTTCGCGTGTATAGTGTAACCATATAGTAATTCGCAGTCAGAAAAAGTCTTTGATTAGGTATGCAAAAATCTCTACATACAGTCTAAAATATATCCCTCATAATCTCAAGTGTTTCTGTAGTTAATGCAGGAATACTTTGACTTCTTCATTCTAATTAGTCTTAACAAAGATGATAAATCTCTTCCAGATATTATTGATTTTATTATATTATTCTTATTTTCATCTGTTTGTTTTAGAGGAAAATATAGAATTAAAAGGCACTTAATTTTTTATTCTGGAGTCTACTGGTTTTCTGAAATGCGCTTTTGTGATCTTTCTTTCTCTTCATATTCACTATATTTGCTGTCTTTTCCTCTCAGGTGCCTTACTTTCACAGCAGCAATATCCCTAACATGCATTGCTCAATCAATAATTTTTCAGTTTTTTCTTACTTCAAGACGTGGCTTCCAGGAGGGCCAAGTCTGTCCCGGAGTGCAGGCACAGCATCGCAGCCTGGCAAGGGAGGGCATTGTCCTGCCCTGCTCTGCACCTTCAATACTGTGTGCACTCCTGGGTGGCAGGGAAGGAGGGAAGGAAGGGAGGCGCGGAAGGAAGGAAGGCACGGAAGGAAGGTGAGGAAGGGAGGGAGGACGGGAGGCGCAGAAGGAAGGCGCGGAA
>VZRN01005174.1:0-16149 GCA_013397935.1 Dasyornis broadbenti | reverse complement strand
GGCTGGCATACTCGGGGCACAAGTGACAGGAGAAACTTTGCATTTCCATTGAAGCAGAACTGTAAAAAGCAATGTGTTGTAAGGCTCACTGTCATAGCTACCTGCTATATCTACATGGCTATATCATTCATTGTTATATTTATATGGTCAGACTTTGTCCCTTTCCATCCCTGGAAGTGTTCAAGGCCTGGCTGAATGGAGCTCTGAGCAACCTGGTCTAGCAGAATTTCTCCCTTCCCATGCACAGGGTTGGAACAGAATGATTTTAAGGTCCCTTCCAACACAAACCATTCTATGATTCTATATCATGAACCAGAATTCATTTGTGCTTTTCTCCCCTTCTAGTTTAGAAACTATGTTTTCCATTTATATATAGTATTTTATTTGAACTACACCTACAAGATCTCTTGCTGTCAGTATAAATCTATGCAGGACCACTTTCAGCATGAAGTACAAAAATGGCCTTGTCAAATGCTGAGGCTCTTCTTTCTTTTCATTTCTGAGGTATGGAGGGCTCTGGCTACCACAATTTACATGTCATTAACTTCAAGTTGTTGGTTCATGTGTGTAGCCTGTTGGCTGTTCGTTGTACACAAGGCAGAGAGAGATAAAAGTTTCCTCTGAAGAATTAGAGATTTTTCCTTATTTTATGTAGCTCTTGAATTACAAATATCAAAAGCTACGGGCACGTAATTTCATGTGCAGTTTGAATTGAAGATACTGCTTGTGCAGTGTGATTCACAGGGAAAAAGATACTCCAACACTACCAATATGAAATTAATAGGACAAATTAGATATACAGGTTTGAAAGTGGAGCCAATCATGCTAAAAGCTGCTCGTACATGCCGTATTATCTCCTTCCCCTCCCAACCACCTTCTCTTCCTTAATTTTAATAAGAACTCCATTGGCATAGAAAACCAGTGATGGAAGCATAACTTGGAACATAGCTGGAATTTGTCATGGGATTTTATGGAAATCTATGGGTCTACACTAAGGAGTGCTTCAAGAAGGACTCAATTCTACCATCTCTCCTCTGACTGAATTGGCTGGGGTTTCTTTTTAAACTTACAAACAACAACTCTAAAATGCTCTGACACTTTCTGATAAATGACACTGCTGCTTCTCATCAGATGAGCCTTAGGAGGTCAGTTACATGTTGGGAGCTTAGTTGAGCAGTGTTTTCTGCCTTAATGGAAAACAGCTGCAGAGGCAAACCTGCCAAAGCTGAGTAGGGTATCAGCAAATCTGCACTATACAGGGTAATTACTCACTTCTGGAGGAAGACAACAAATAGAAAACCCCTTCCTTAAATGCCTCCAGGGCCTCAAAGAATATTATGTAAACTCAAAAGCTGATGACTGGAGATTCCAATACAAACCCCCTCTAGCAAGAGCCCAGCAGGAAAAAGACAAAATGGTTTCTCAGGTATGAGGCTATGGGATATGTGGGAATATTTATCTATACCACAGAAATACTTGCCAGGTGTGAACTCTCTCAACGAGCCCCACACTGAGTACGGCAGCTCTGTTACTGAAGCATTAACCTCAAGCAGGGAAACAGCAGGCAATACATGGTTGTTTTGTGATCAAAACTTAATCAGCTACAGCTATCACTTAGTGCTCATCTGCCTGTGTCTGTGAGTGTGTTTGTGCCAACTGCAGCAGTCCAGCAGGAGCCCAGTAGTGGGAGTCACTCCCGTGGGTTTGGCCAGTGCTTCTGGGTGGGCTGGAAAGTCACTGACAGTGAAAGATGTGGAGAGCTGGTGACAGTGGGGAACACCAGCTGGAGCAGCAAACTACACCTGTGAGCAATTCAGAGACACCATTGGAGGCAACAGCAGGGTGAAAGAAAACTTGTTAGAACAAGGCCAGAGCAGAGTTAGTAAGCTGATCACAGGCCTGAAACACGTCTCCTATGAAGACAGGCTGAGAGAGTCGGAGCTGTTCAGCCTGGAGAAGAGAAGCCTAAGGAGGCTGGAGAGGGACTTTTCACAAGGGTCTATAGTGATAGAACAAGGGGGATTGGGCATAAACTGAGGGAGGGTAGGTAGAGATGAGATATTAGAGAGAAATTCTTTACTATGAAGGTGGTCAGGTGGGAACAGGTTGCCCAGTTGTGGAGTCCACCTCCCTGGAGCTCTTCAAGACAGGCTGAATGGGGTTCTGAGTAACCTGTTCTAGTCAAAGGTTCTCTGCCGATGGCAGGGATGTTGAAACTAGATGATCTTTAATGTCCCTTCCAACTCAAACCATTCCATGATTCTATGATTTAACAATTCTACGAAAAGTCTCTTACCTTCATTTATTAGAAGACTTTTACAATTATCAGTCTGTGAAACAGACTGTCTTACTCACTAGCTATCCCTTGGCTAAAGAAATATATCAGGACTTTGTTCACTAAATAGTAATATCCTGACTCAATGAGCATGGTCATGCCATGTGTCATATGGTCAGGTACTCCTGTCCTGGGAGTGGCAGCTCTCCCACTGGTGCCTTGCCCGCTCTAAGCAGCTGCACAGGGGAAGCTGAGCCCCTTGACACACTCCTGCGGCAGATGTAGAACTCCCTTTGTTCTCAGCATTGTAACTCAGGGCGGTTCCACAAGCAATAAAAAACCCTGAATTTAAAGGACTTTTCTTATTTTATTCTTGTTTAAGCATGGAGTAACTCTGTGACTGGAGAAACAGTCAATAATAAAGTCTTCTTGCTGTTTGCTAAGAGAAATGTCAGTGGGAGCAATTTTCTTCACTGTGAAGATTGTTAGGGTTGTCCACCCAAACTTGTCACACCAGCAGCAATATACTAAAAACATTTAGAACTTCTAGTGTTGTAAGAATTGCAGTGAGCCTACAACAAAAGTCAATTTTACATAATATGTGACACTGTGACATGTAAGATAGCACCATGGAAAATCACGGCTAGTGCCAAACGCCAGCACAACCTCTGACTGGGAACAACTGACTTGTAATTTTAAAGGCTAAAGCCAAAATACTATTCTGCAGTAATTTCTCAGCATAAAACATGAAGTCAAGACCAGACAATTATGGCCTCAGTATAGGCTGTTAAAAAGTATCAGAAACATAATGCAAAAACAGTTACATTTGTTCCCATGAAAATGATAAAATTTTGCAAATTCATCCATAACACCTGGAGTTTAAAATAAGAAAATTCAAATAGATCAGTACTAGCAATCTCCTGCTCCATTTGCCTCATATCTCTTACAAATTATTAATAGCTTCCCTTGTCTGGTTACAGTATCTCATAACCTATGTAATCTATATTGGCCTATAGATTCCTCAGTGCAAAAGAACAATGTTCAGAAAGATACTGTCTGGAAGCCTGCTTAATTTTGTACATTATCTTCTAGCTGCTGTTTCAAATTCATAAGATGTCATCTGAAAGACATTTTTTGTTTCCTGTTGAACAAATGTCTGTGGACCTATTGCCATGGAATTTGGTACCCTTTCATTTGAAACAGAAGCCTTCTCTGCAACTGGCAGGCATATCTAGGAGTGGATGATTTTTTTACAATGGTTTTATAGACGAGTTTCTGAAAACATTGGATTCAGTTAATGAAAGTTCTTAAACTAATTTTGAGGAAAGTGATAAATATTTTAGATTGCTGAATGGATGGGTCACCTCCTTTTGACAAGTGTGTCTTGTTTTCCTACTACTGTTAGCTTTTAATATTCAGTTGCAGACATTCAGGCCAGCTACACTGATGCCCCAAAGGAAGAAAAATCAGCAACACATTCAAGTATATTCCAAGTGCAATTTTGTTTTACATACAGTCCTGGAATAGAGGTTCAAAAGATGCTTCTCGAACTCAGCTGTGACTCAAAAATGACCAAAGGACGGAGATCAAACTCTCTGCATCCTCATTATCCTGGAACAGCCACAGTCTATATATAGGAAATAGCTTTAAAAAAAATTCAGCACCTAAGCTACCAACACTGTCTAGCACATCTTTCTGTTTCTCCCTAGACTAGGAAATTTGGTAAAACCGTGGTTGCCAGTACTATCTGATGTTACATATAATGTGCTATAATCAAGGGCTTAATACCATGCCTCTGGTCTGTTGTTGTGACTGTTTTCAGGGTGACCAAACAGCAAGTTTGTGGGACTGACATTTGTGCAAAGAAATCTCTGTTCTCTCTTTTTAGAAACTGATTCTGAGTTGATTTAGTTTTGCTGAGGTGACAAAGTTCTTTCTCCCCTTGTTTCTTTCTCTACAATTTGGTGGTGATAATTGAGGTTGGTCAAAAAAGGCAATGTGCTTATTTAGGTAAAGGCTAGGTAATGGGTAGCAGATTCTCAGAAACGAGACTACTTTTTGTTCTGGGTGTTCTGGGTGTCATTACTCAGCATTAAGATGTGGAGCAGCAGATGCTGAGTGTGCAGGAGCTCTTGCAGGCACCCCGCTCTGCAGACAGGCAGTAATCTTCTTGAAGCTACTTCAAATGTCCTCTGACAAACTGATAGAGAAGTGAATGAGAAAAGATCCCAGTCATTTGGAAGCTTGGGTACAGAGCTGAAGTGAGCTCTTGAATAGCCTGCAAATTCTCTTTGTGCTTTCAAGTAGTAACTAAAACAGAAGAAAAGCCAGGTAATGCTGGAGGACAATGCTCCAAGGTACATAAACATTCTGACACACAGTGGTTCAAAATTTCCTGCTGACTTTGCAACCCGAAGGAGGATCCAGTGCCTAGGGGAGCATTGGTCTTTCCTCCGAAACTGTAAGGCTCTGCTGCCCTCTCCGACACCCTTTTTTCCTAAAGAATTCAGATAAGGGAAGAAAATTTGCTTTCACTTTGGCTCTGTGCAAGCTATTGCTCCTTTCCCTTTGTACAAAATGTTTGCTTCAGCCAAGATATAAAAGAGTGTCCTTTTAAGTCTGTGTCAACTGAAATATCATGAAAACCCTTTGTATAAAATTTGTTTATTACTGCTGGGGCACAAACACACCAAGTCTCCAAATTTATGTATTGTTCTTTGCATTTCTATCTCATTAGCAATGGGAACTGATTTGAATGCAAATAAAACCGGACACAGCCATTTCATAAGGCTAATATCCATCAGGGTAAAGAAAAGCTAATTCATCAAAAAATTTTGGTTCTTCTAGAAGCTGAACCTATTTTGTTTTCTTAACCCTTCACTGATATCTACAGGATTTTTTTTCCCAGTATAGATTAAGTTTGCAAATTGGTCAAGGCCCCAAATTCATTGCAAGTTGTGCAGGTTCCCCTGCCCAGCCCTGCATGGAATCCTGGCTTAGAGGGCAATTTCCTCATGGTACCGGATCCAACATCATCAGTGCCACCAGGAGTGTCTCTATGCACCCATCAGTCAGCATTGTCCTCCCAAAGCAAAGTGTTCCTTTCAGATGGGTTCAGCCAATCTACAGGTACTGCTTCTGCAGTCTTACTGAGGGCTAATCAGGAGTGGAAGCTGCATCACTGAAACTGAATGGAAAAGCAGGGAAATGTTGCCATGAGCCCATATCAGGGATTGGCTGGGTTTCTGTAACTTGAGCATAATGAGAATGCAAAATAAGCATGTTTCATTCACGGTATGGTATAAAACTCTCACTTTAGTTCTCCTAAACCTCTGTTCCTTTCCCACATAATTCACAGATAGACAGAACCACTGCCAAATCTAAACCAATGTAATTACAAAATCCAACCCCCAAATGAGTTTCTGGACAAAGCCCAGGTCCTTAAAGGTATGAAGGCACTCACTTTGGCATTGGAGTACTTATATTTTTTTCTGTATCAAATAAGTTTTGGGCTTCAGAGTAGCTTTTTAGTTTGGCCATATGCTGCTCTTTTGGGTACTTTAAAGTTTCTTCTGCGTTAGAAACATTGAATTTTCTAGACAAAAAAATGCAATAAATTGTATATAATGCATCTGACTGTGTACCCAGCAGTTTTAAGATTTGTCATTTTATTTGGTTCTGCTTATAATCCACACTAGCCATGGCTTCAGGCCCTATGGCCCAAATCATCTTAAGGAAACTAAATAGGTCATGTTAACATACTAAGGATAATTACTCCAATTAGAAAATTAGTGGGCACTTCTTTGCTCTTCCTCCATAGTCCACAGAGAAAATCAAGCAGGGCTGGCAAACTGCATGCAGATAGATTGGAGAATACTGCACATTTGGGTATGATCCCTACGTATAGTACAGTTTGAGCCACGGGCTGTCATTTGGGAGACTGTGGGCCACTTTCCAATACAACTACCAAAGATAGTATTGACATAGGTAATGTAACTTCTGCAAATACATAAAAAATTGTTGAATAATATATGCAAAAGTAATCACTTTAATGGAACTGATAAAATGACCATTTTGAAGAAATATTTTTACTCAGTTGCAACAAAATAGCATTGTTGAAATGAAATGAGAAAACGCATTAAGCTTTTCACAAAACTTGATATGTTTCCCTGAAATGTCTTTGTTTCAACAAAATGGTCCCTTCTAATTAAAAAAAAAAATATATGCCATGAGATTTTTGTGTCACTTCTCATTTTAGGTTTATAGCTCTTCCATGGTTTCTGAAAATTTCACTTGTCTTGTTCTATTACAGAATTATTCTTTAGTTTGTGCTCTGAAAGATAAAAGGAAAAGACTGTCTCCTTTCTCATTAAACAAATGTTTAAAATACATTCTGAGGTTTAATTTAAGAAAGAAATCATGAGGAGGAACTCCATTGTTATGCAGGTTGTGTACGTGCTATACATTAATTGGCAAAGTGACAAATGATGGATGTCTACTATGAAAAAGAAAAGTCAAGTGATAAATTCTTGTGAGTTGTACTTGTAGTTCCTTGCAGATGGAGTTTGTTTGCTTTACATAGCCAAGATATCCAGGTTTGCCAATAATCATTTAAATCTTCAGTTGCTGAAATCTTCCTAGTGTTGAGTCAGTACCAAATTTTCCAGTCCTGGCAGAGACATGAGCAAGTCTCATAATTCCAGACCCAGAGTGGGTGACTCCAATCTTGATGGAGAACCTCATATTAACCTGCTACTCTTCCGCTGACTCGGACATTGTTTTATACAGTCCAATGACTTTTGTTATTGACCCTGATCCTATCTTAGTTAGTTTGCAATGGAAAAAAAGAGTTTTGAGGAAAGAAATTCACACTTTTTGTTGAAATATTCTATAAAGGCTACTGCAGTGCCTTTGGCATTACCTCTGTGGAAGTGGACTTTGGGATGGTGAAGTAGAGCCTCAATGACTTCATGAAGGATCTGCTCTCATTGCTCCTGAAGCATAGCAAAATTCATGCAATATAACCTCCAAGCTCCTTTGCAACTTTTGTGTTCATAGAGAGTGGAAAATAACCTAATTTCCCTAAAGCTAGCTCTGGGCTTGTGGCTAAAATAAAACAAGTAGTGACGTCTTTGAAAACTTGAAAAGGAGCTAAAATCAACAGCTGGATCTTCAGCTGGTGCAAACAAGAATAGGATGATGAAGGCTTACAGGCTGGCTTTGCAGTCTGATGTAACTCCCTTTTTGTAGCTGCTTTTTATTCTGAAATGATGCGTTTTAAATGGTTAAACAGCAGACCATAAGGGTCAGAAACTCCATCAGCACTCAACTGTCGCTGACCGCTTGGTCGCCCGGTCTTGGCCAAGCAGGCGACTTCTACAGTGCCCTGGCCGCCTTTAAATATGTGTAGCCTGGCAGGCTGCAGCAAGAGCCGATAAAAACTACTCTTCGGCTCCCTGGGGAGCAGGCAGCGGTCCGTGGAGAATGTAGCAAATTGTAGCAGAAGCAGAGAAGCGAGAAGGACTCCTTTTTGTAGCAATTCCTAAGCTTTAGTCTCTGCCCCGAAGGACAGAGTTACGACGTCAAGGAAGCGAGCACAGAAAAAGAGCCTAGAACGGGAGGGGGGGGGTGACACAAGGTTTTATACGGTGAGAAGGGGGCGGAGAAAAGGGAATGAACCAANTAATACAATTACACCAATGGGGATACAAAGAACATAGGACTCTCCAGAAGTAGGGGAGGAGACTCCTGGAGCCCGGGGGAGGATACTTATGTGGATTGGCAAGCCGGAGGAGTGGCTGGCCCTTCAGCACCGCCCTCAGTGTTACTTTCAGAGGCAGGGTCTGCCCACTGAACCTTTTCATTTATCCAAACCTTAAAAGTCTCAACGGGCGCACTGGGAGCAGATTGCGGCGCTGCTACCTCTCTGGTGGCAGGTAGATTCACAGCCACTCCACTGTTAATGTTCTGGGTCATCGCCACACTCAACTAATTGTCAATTCTTGCATGTAAGTTGTAGTTACTTGTCTGTGCAGTCATCTGCCCAGCTTTTAATCACTAAAGCACACTGTGACCTGTGTTTGTAACCATTTTCCTCTGCAAAATAGCAAAAATTCTGGTTTTGAAAGCAAGCTAATAAAGTCCCCTGTAAACAAGAACTGTGAATGCTAAATATTATTTTTTAATTGCATTACACATTAAGGAAATTTTGAAAGCATCAACCCCAGGCATTGTGATTATTGTGGTCTTTTTCTGTACCCGCACTCATTAAATTTCTGATTCTCTTCCTTTTCTTCAGTGAAGAAATAGCTTTGAGTTTCCTCTTTCTTTAAGGAAGCATCAATGCCAACATCTCAGTACTGAAGAGCTGCAGGGAGTGGACTGGTACATCCATGCAACAGTGAGAAAAATGTCTGTCTTGACACACATTCTAGTTCTAAGCTTTCTGAGGGTTGAGGAAGAAGGGAAATATTACTCTCTATTCTACTCTGCTTAGTGAGGTACCTGGACAATTAATCAGTTCTGGAATTCTTTTCCTCCAGTTATGGCACCTGGCTGCCTTAGAAAGACCCAGTTATATTTTAATACAAATAAGAAAGAATTGAGAAACTTTGAATATGCAACCCAGTGTTATACTCCAGTGTTAGTACACTAATTAATTTTAGAAGTGAGTGAGATTTTTTAAAACTGGAGTTGATGCCAACAACATATGAGACTCTTGATTGACATGACCTATCTTCCCAATAATCCTCCTGGATTAATTATTTGCCTGTAAATTAGGGCAAATGTAGGTTATTTGGATTGTCAAATAGAGTTAAGTATGAAAAATATTCTTTTGCTTCAGAGGCACTTTTGCAATTCTTTTTAATCAGTATACATACTACTATTCTATATTTCAAGGAAAAAAAAGTTAAAATCCCCACTTTTTAAATCAAATTCCATCAAAACCAAGCCCTCAGCACTCTGCAGTGCATGCAGGACTTCCCACCAGTTTATTAGAGGCAGTAAATATTCAGAGCTGTGTCAGGGGTTTGGCTGATGTCACTATCTCTGTCTGAAAGTGATGGAGAGACTGTGTCTGGATATCATTCAAGCCTCAAATATGTCAGCTAATTTTGAGGAAAGAAGTAGCACCTCATTTAATTGCCTTGGTGAGCAGTAGCTGGCATGACAGCCAGACCCTGTTCAGAGATGGCATAACTTGATTCTCTTCTACATGTTCTTCACGTCAACATCTTTGTAACTGCTCTCAAGGCATGAGTAAGGGAGCAGAGAATATAAGCAGCCTCCTGCCACACAGCAGGGAATTGGAACTGCTATGGAAACAAGAGCAGCTTAGCAGAGGGAGAATTTACTGGATAGGTTTCTACAATCTCCTTGACATTTTACAGATGCATGGGGAAAAGAAGTTAAAAACCACTGAAGTGATACCATATCTTCTTCTGCATTTATCTGTTGACAGCCTAGTTAGGAATGGGTTTGCACACAATAAATTGACCTTGACAGTATGTTCTTGGTCTTATTTTGTGGAGCAGTCCTTTTGTGTCAAGCACAGTCCAGCCTTGGGTCCCAGCCCCAGTTATCTTACAAGCCGTATAAAATTTATCTGATGCTTACTAAATAAAAATAAAAATTATAATTAGTTCTTCAACTGTGAGTGTCAGTTTTAAGAAATAACTATTTCTGCCTTGTCTCCACAGATAAATTTGAGAAGCACAAGCTGTCTGGAAAGTAACTTTATTTTCACAATTTCCAGAACAGAGCTGCAGAAGTGCTTGGATAACCTTCAGAGAAACAGTGACTCTCCTGCATGCTGGTGAGAAGCACATTTCCAAATTCTGAGATTTGTCACCAGTATTTGTCAGGCTGCATTATTTGTGGACTAACTATTACATTATTCACCTCTTTGCAACACTGCTACCACCATCCCTTTACAATGATGAAAAGTGAAAATCTGCTGTCATGTCTGTCATAATGTAAATAGATTTATAAAGACAATAATGCCAGCTGTCGGGAGAGATTTAAATACTTGTTCTCGCACTCATCATGAGTGATTAGGTTTGGGTTCCTGCCTTTCTTATTTATGAACAATGCTGAAAGAAACCTGAACAATAATATGAAGTATTTGCCATCTTAAATGCCAAATTCAAAAGATACAGGACACCTAGACTTGATTCCTATGCAGCATTACACACATTCCTTTCTATTAGCATTTATTGGAATCAGAAAAAAATATCTTGCAGAAAAAATCATAAAGAAAATTTGTAAACTATTTATGGAATCAATATGAGGTACCAAAAGTACTAATTTTTCACTTGTATGGGAAATAAAAGTAAAGAGTTCATACTATTATCTGAAAAACCTGCCCTAATCTGTACACAGTGTGAGAGATGGATAATCCTGTATATCAAATTAAGCTGCTGGTAAGTGGGGAGGAAGATATGAAATACATATGGCACTTCTGACAGCTAGGGCTCAGTTCAGGTCCTTAAAAATAAGAACCTAATACTGTTTGAGTTACCTCATGATAGCCTGGTTATGCTCAGTTTTAGGTAAGTAGCTCTGAGCTATCGAAAGTCATCTAAAGGGTTTTCTACACTTGTAAACACCAGGAATCTGAAACCATATGACCTTCTGATAAAATTACAGGTGTCTGTGATAGCTTATGGAAAGAGGGGAGCACTTGTGCCAAAGATCACTAAATCTGATGTAATTTTATGCTAGATATAATCAAATTCTCAAATAATTCAATGTTTCGGCTTATTTTTACTAATTTTTTATGTTTCTGCCTACCTATTGCTACTGAAATTATAGTGCCCTCAAAACCTATATAGAGAGTGAATGGATATTGCTTGTCTATCTATATTCCTGGTATCTGCAGAGACAGCTCAAAATGAATTATTTTTAGGCTCCTGCTTCTGAAGAATGAGGTTCACAGTTGGTTCTGAACTTCTGTAGTTGTCTACTCCCTGACCAACCAAACACTAACAAATCAGTGTAGCCGGATGCTGTGCCTGAGTGGCTCAGCTCGAAGTTATCAGTGATGGGTGGATAGGGGAGTTATGTTGCTTGTAGTGTTGAAGAATGCTGAGACCAGCCTGATTCAACAACCCCAAAATTAAATATTCTGAAGATGTGAAAACCAGTGCTTCCCGACAGAAACTGGCACTGGTGAGGATGTGGAAGATAAAAAAAACAGCAAATGGCAGTACTGATAACTTATTTAAAGCCGCTGAGCTAGAGCCTCCTGACCTGGCACGGCCTGCCTAGAACCATATGACTGACATTCAAGCACTTTTTACTTTAAAAGTGCAGTCTCACTTTTTAACAGTATTTATATGAGCTGCATTGCTTTGGTTAGAATGGTGATAAGCCCAGATCTGTAAGGCTGGATAGGAAGCATAAGACATTTTCATAGGCCCAACCCTAAAAATGTATCTTGGCCTGTGGACTTCTCTTGGACTGTAGACAGAGCTTGCTCATGTTTGTTTGTGCCAAGTGCACATATGCAAATGGATGGATCTTCAGGAGAATGTGACAAACCAATGTTTACACCTTCGTTTCCCAATAATCCCAAATACTTGCTCTGAGAGACAGATGACTGTGTTTTGTCTGCAGTATTTCACTGTGCTTCGTCATGTCCATGTCAAATGGCAGGGCTGTAATTGTCAAGAATTTTTACTTCTCATTTCCATCATCAAAATTCATTAGAAAACATGCAAATTATGGATGGCAAATCCGAAAATTTCACAGGAAGTGTGAAAAGCCGTGGTTTCAAGTCCCTGTCCTGCCTTCTCGTTCCCTCATAAACACTTGAAATAAAATGGAAGTACTGCCTTAGGTGAGGATGGTGCTTAAGATTTTGGGAGCTATATTGCAGAAGTAATTCCCTGAGCTGTCCATAGCTGTATGGAAAGAATGAGTCCTGGGCTAAAAGGGTATTGAAAGTAACTACAATTAGAAGTATTGTGTTCTCAGGTATCATCACCTGGTGGCTATTGCAGAAGGAAGGAAGGAAACAAGACCTTCTGGCTACAGTCTTTATAAATAATCTCCTACATTTGCTCCGTCAGCTAATGAGGCAGGTAAACCACGTACTCTTCATTTTTATATTGCTTCTGGCCTCTAGTGGGGCAGACAGCAATTTTTATTAGTGTGGTTTTGAGTCCCTTGTAACTCCTTATCTTGCTTATTAACTTTTGTTAGCTTAACTACTGCATGGGCAATACTCTCTGCTTGAGTTTTGTAGGATCAAGCCCAAAGGACAACAGTGTTTAAAATATTGTTTAAGTATTTAAGTCTGAACTGAATTATTAGAATATGATTGTCATTAAGAAGCTGCTAGTTAGCAAGCTTTTTAGACATCAGCTTTAAGTATTAAGGATACTAACACTGAAGAAACGTAACTTGCAATTGTGAACAGATCCTGGCAAAAGCTTGACAATGCCACCCTTTTCTTCTTGATGAACCAGTGTTCACTCTCCTTCCCATCAATTTAGAATGAATAACTGAGGGCAGCAGAATTTGCCTGCCATGAGTTTCAGATTAATAGTTTATAATAGAGAATAAGCTAAGGGAAGCTATTGTTAGCTATGCTGTAGTGGGACCTCTGTATGTAAACCCTGTGCCTAGTCAATCAACTTGACGTTCTTCATACACCTACCATTTGTACTACTGAGGCTAGAATTAACAAGGCTTCTTTGTACAGAGTATGACCTTCATGCTCTCTTTCATGGACAAAGAAATGAGCAAACCAAGAAGATCAGTGAGATGACAGGTCCATGTGAGATTTACATCTCTCATCTCTCGATGTGATGAGATAGGGAACATGTCATGCCATGCCGCTGTCCACACTGTAGTGGACAGCAGCATGGCATGACATGTTCCCTATCTCTGTGTTTGCTCTTCTTCACAGTATCTCTAGAGGGTCCCCAAGTGACTATTGTCTTACTATTAGTTAGAGTTTCTTCTATAAATATATATTTCTCCTGAATAATAGGACATTTTCAGTGTTTTTTTTCTGTGCAAAAGTCTGAAGAGTTATTACTGTGTATTCTTGATTAAAGTATAGGCTTATAACCTGCTAGTATTTAAGCAAGGACACAAACTAGTAATATTATGCACATATAAAAACTTGGCAGAGTCAGGACCATAATTCTCATTTGTCTTCTTCGTGCGATGTATTTCATATTTAAAATTTAACAGAGCTCTGAATATAAAAGTGCAGGATAAAATTTTCATGCATGGCACAGGATGAAAGAATTCAGAGGTATTTTTCTCAGTATGCCAAAGAACGGGTTTTCCGTGAGTCTCAAACAGAGAGGCATTCAGTGTTTCTGCTTTGTGAACAAACCAGAACCCTGTTTATTTAAGTAAAATACAAATGTCCTAACTTAGCCATTTAAAAGAGTTTGAGAGTTAATCAAATTAGGCAAATAACAATACAGTAATCCTTATAGAAATACAGTGACCTATGAAAGCTGATTCATCTCACCTTAATGTTAGGAGTGGGAGACTAATGTGCATAGAATGGACCATCTCTTGCAAACTTCTATTATGGAGAACTGAGAACTTCAGATTTTACACAGCTCATGTTATTTTTTACAAAGCTGATTCTGTCCCGTGCCTTTCTCACGTAAAGAAGTAACAGTGTCTGTCTACCTCACGGGGATCATCACCCTGAGCCCACAGTCAGCAGTCTGACGTAATAGTGTTTGCTAGTGCAAAGGGTAGTTGGAGCTACCCCACTCCTAATTCTTGGCCAGGTGCTAGGACTGATCCTAAGTTAGACCCCTGGACCATCAGTAGACAGAAACTTGATGTCATGATATTACCTATTATTTATAATGCTTCTAGGCAGTTATGTCATTAGAACAGAAATGAAAGTTACTCCATGGCATCTTCACAGCATATTGGAGGGGGTTGAGTTTTTATTCCTCATCCAAACAAACTTATCCATAGAAAGACTAATCTCATTTTGTTGTTTTCTGTCCAATATTTTACATTCAGGTTTCCTTTATATTGTTCTTAATACAGCTGGTACTGTACTCCTCTTATTTGTAGTTATTTCCATTAACTGTTTGCTCTCTTCTGCAATTAGTAAGAAACAAAACACGGATTTGGGATTCTCCTATGGTTGTTTGCTTCAGCTTGATGTTTGGTCACATCTCGTCATGCTGTATGGACTTTAGGACAGTTTTTCATGAAATATGGTAAGTCTATTGGAAAACAAGTCTTTAAATAAGAGGTTAAAAACAAATTGAAATACAAATAAATTATAGACTTTGTTCTGCATATTCACTCTGCCTTTTGACTAATCATATATGGCCTAATTCAGTTTATCATGCTTCATTGTGGAGAAATAAGGTACCAATATGTATTCAAGAACCAGTTCATTCAATTTGCAACAGTTGAAAAATCAATTCTGCTCAGTAAAATTGCAGATCAGTTTGATTGCAAGGTTGCAGAGACAATGGCTACATGTTGTGATGGTTACAGCAGTGATAGACAAAGTCACTGTGCCTCTCGTGCCTAAAGTGACATGAATGCAACAAAGTTATGCACACCTCAGACAGAATGCCTCTCAAAGAAGTGACAACTGTTAGACTCAGTGTGAATCTTCCATCTTTAGGGCATCTGTGAATGGCACTGCTATGTGTCAAAGACATTTATTTTAATGTGAAAGCTCCTTGTTTGTTTCTGGTGTGGTTAAATATGTTAAGTGATAGGAGCTGATTCCAAGTCAGTCAACTCATGAAAATCAAAAAGGGGCAGTTTATTTTGCAGTGATTTATGGGAGTGAAAAATGAACCTTTTCCTGTCCAAAACCTCAGATATGTCTAAAACAGAAAATTCAAACTTCTGACCCTTCCTCAGAGAATGTTTTCATCATTGAAAAGTAGAAATAAAATGTCAGCTTTCATGAATTTTTATTATTGACCTAATGGAAAGGGATTGAGAAGTTACAGAAGCAGAGAAGACAAAGAATAATGTTTTCTTCTTAACTGGAAGGCAAGTGTCTTTGCAGAATTAATGTACACTGCTCCCATCCTAGCACCTGTGGCTGAAGCATGTGGGAGGTGTACTGGCAGGAATTTGGGACATGAGCTGTAATGTTTTAATGGAAATGCAATGGAGCTATTTGTCAACCCATCTTGCCATTAGAGAGGCTGCAAACATCCATGTTCTGCTACAGTGGAGACAGAGCTGCAGAGAAAGAAACTGGCCTTGACAAGTTAACTATGGGATTAGTGGCTTTACCAGCCAACCCTGCCAGGGAGCCCATAGCAGAAGATATATTGACAATAATTTTTACAAGTCAACATCAAATGCCAGAAGTTTAAATCTGAATTAAAAGAAAAAAGGCAGCTAGCAAGACAGAAAACATAGACCATCTTTTCAGACTTCTGCAGATGTACAAAGATTCATGGCTTGCAGGTGCATGAGTTTTGAAGGATGTCTTTAATTATAGGCAGATATTTATCTTATAGGGAGAACATGATGTTAGGGTAAAAAATTGGTAAAAAATATGTAAATATTCCTAGTCTTTGTACCTATGCTAATAGTCAAGCAACCTCTTCATTGCGGTACAAAGGAAAAATCAAAGAAAATAACAAGACAGTTCTTTCTCCAATGTTATTATTTGGGCTGGGGTAGAGTTAATTTTCTTCACAGTAGTTAGTATGGGACTTGGTTGCTGCCTGGAGTTAAACCACAATATCCAGCTCTCACACCCAGCTGCAAAACACAAGAAGCCAAACAAAACCATGTGAGGGAAGCAATGAACTTGTCTTACACTACCTGGTACCCTTGCAGTCACCAACTGGGAACAGATCAAAGTACAAAATCGTCCTCTGATATGGACAGCCATGGTC
>VZRN01005173.1:0-62161 GCA_013397935.1 Dasyornis broadbenti | reverse complement strand
CCAACCTAAATGATTCCAAGATTATATCATTCTATACTTCTCTCTGCACAAAGGGCTGATTCACCCCTGCTATACAGAAAGGGGTAAAGCAGACATTTATTAATCGTATTGCTGCATGAAACGAATCTTGCTGTAAGAATTTTTCAGAAAATGATGGAGTTCCTTACTTCTATCTCAGTGCTGCCACCCTTTACTTTCTTTTTTAATTTTAGGTCCTCTTTTTTTTTCTTTTTTGCTAAAAACTTTGAAATCACTTCCATCATTTGACAAACACAATGTTCTTTAGCCTCATTTCTCTGTGTTTTCCAGGTGATCTAGGTTCCTGATTGAGTAAAACTGACATTTCAGGGTTTTTTTCCTCCTTTCATTGATTCACAAACAGTGGCCTCAAGCTGTAGTACAGAACACTCTGCTTTTACAAGATTTTAATTGTCATGAGGGTAGTCAAATTTGGGTCAAACCTGTGATCTCTATCGTAGGTCCAACCTGGAAGAGCAGGGGTTCAAAGAGAAATATTTACTCTTGGAGATATTCAGACCCCGACTGTACAATGACCTGAGCAATATGGCCCTACTTTGAGAAGGAGACTGGATTAGAGACCTCCAAAATCCCCACCTTGTGAAATTCTTCTAGATCTGTGCTCAAGATCCTGTTCAGTACTAATTATTTCTTTCCCATCTATAAACATAAAATACATTACTACAGGGCTAGTCCTAATTCAAAATTGTTTAGTGGAAGAGAATCTGTGAGCAGGTTTATTTAGTGATAAGAAAACATGCCCAGTTGTATTTTTCCCAGGCTGGGGCATCTTTAGTGCCAGGCTGTGACACACAGTGGGCAGGAAACATCAGGAGGCTGCAGCGGAGAGAAATCACTGCTGATACAGAGTGGGAAAAGAAAGGGACCAGTTACAGATTGAACCTTGCATGTCAGTCATGATGAAAAAGTCTTCCAGAGCTACTTGAGCAGATGAAGAAATCATGCATGAAGATGTCAGTGTGTCTTTGACTGCAGAACATGAAAATCCATTTGTTTTAACTTCCCTTTGCCTCACTTGAGTATTTCAGCAACAAACAATTCTTGGCAGTAGTACTTTACTATGCATGCCCCAGAGAAGACCTAACTGGGCCTTCCAGGTACTGATGTCATATAAATAATATTATAATGGAGCCCATTTAATACAAGAGTCATAATGTGGTAAATGGGAAAAGTTATATTCAGCAGAAATAAATAATATTATTTCCACTGCCAGGGAAGAAATAGCGTGTCAATGAAATCCATAAATCAGGCTGTGTCACTCTCACTTAATCAAATTTACCTTGACATAATTTTACTAAGTATCAGCCATGTGTTACCCAATGTCAGCAACTATTTGCATCCTTATGCATAACAGTAATGCAGGTGACATATAGAACAGCCTTGTTTCTCAGGCTCAAAATATATTTGTCACATCTCATTGCTGTCATTTGGCACTTAATATCAGACCTATTAAGGTGTAACTCTTATTAAACATGATGTTAAGCTAAGGAACCCACTTTATTTTCAGTTGTATCATGAAGGAGTGAACATGGAAGTTGCAGTCTCCTTGTGTATTACAGCTGTGTGGGGAGTAGTGGTAAATCCAGAGGGGCTGGAAAAAGTTTGAGGACAGGATTGTCCCCTAACCAGAGCCCTGAACCAGGTGAGATCCAGGTAAGCTCAGTTTTTCCCTTGACTTTGCTTGATAATGTTTAAGCCATTTCATCACCCTAATGCCGTGTAGCCCTTTCTGTGATTTATTTGTTTTATTCAGTTGGATTGTACCTTCAGAGGGTTTGTACCACAGCAAGGACGATAGCTGAGACTCTGGAATGTGCTATTTTGTACAGAAGGACAAGCAATGGTATAAAAGTACCCTACAGGCTTTGATAGTCTCCAATTCATGCAGACCCTGTCAACTTCTATGAGGGATCTTTGCTCAGTTCTTCAAAAGTGAAGAAGTAAGATGAGATTTTATTTTTTCTGGCATAAAGCTCTCTGAACTTCCAAGTCTGGGCTTGTTGATTTGAGCCAATGTTCTTTTAAAAATGAGGACTGATGCTTTTTGCCTTTTTTTAAAAATGAAGCATACAAGTATTTCAGTTTCCAAGCCAAATTTGAATGCCTTCTAAAAGGCTGTATGCTGACCCCAGCTCTATAAAAAACTGTTTTATGTAGGCCATCATGTAAGGGACGCATTACTTTTTGTAAGAAAATAAAAAAGGAGGCAATAAGTTACAAATCCCAAAGCAGCTAAGTGAGAGTGGAGGAAAGTACCTTCAGTTTGCAGAAACTGTAAATTGTGCTTTAGTGATCCTGCTGGAACCTCAGGGAAATGAAAAGAAATATTGGTGTTAAAAATAATCAGAGGGGAAAAAATATGAAGAGTTGAGAGGAATGGATTAGGGGTGACAAGAAATTTCTGGAAGGTCTGTGAGTAAAAATAAGTGTCCATCATTGTGGGTGCTCTCAGCACCTCTGCAAACAACATCAGACCCTTCCTGGAACGGTCCTGGAGCAGGAGGACTTGTGACAGGAGAACAAGAATTGCTGAATTTTATTTCTGCTCGTTGCTTCTGCAGTGCTGCCTTTGGAAGTGGTGCCTACTGGTAACAGCAATTAAGGAATATTCAATTCCTGCGTTTTACAATTCTGCTGAATTTTGCTCAAGAATACATTTCATACAGTGTTGTTTTTTTCTCTTGATTGAGAGATCTGGCCTATAAATCATATTTCCAGAACATCTAATCATCTAATGAGCTTCAGATTATAATTTGTGGAAACAGGTGCCCTTTCAGAAGGAAAAAAAAATGACATTTATGCAAATATTTCTTCTAAAAATGAATTTGCTGTCTATTCATAAAAATGCAAGGAAACTTTATCTCTGTGGTTTCCTTGTTCTAATTCATTTCACAAATAAATTTAAGACAGCTAGCAAACTGAGAAAAAAATTATCCTTGTTGAGGTGTTATTTCATTCAGTTTTAAATATTAATGTATGATGTTGCATCGTTATGTAGCACTCTTCACAAAGATGATATAAACCATTTGTTAAAGAAAATATGAAGCTTCTGAAATGTCTGCTCATAAATGTTTACAAGAGAGATCATAGGTAGAATTATAGGAAAGGCAAATGAAGAATAGATGAGCCTAGGGAATCCTGGGATAAGACATGGTTGGCAAGCAGCCCAAGCTGGATTTCTAAATGATGACCTTTTCTTCCTTGAAGTCATAATATTTTTGCATTTCTAAGCCACACCATCCCATGATCAAAGGGCCGGTACCTTGAGTCTGTATATGAAGAGGTGAACATAATGAAATACATAAAATCAGTAATCACAGGGACACTGGATGGCCTGGGTAGAAAGGGATCCTAAAGCTCAGCCCATCCCACCCCTGCCATGGGCAGGGACACCTTGCACTGTCCCAGGCTGCTCCAAGCCCCAATGTCCAACCTGGCCTTGGACACTGCCAGGGATCCAGGGGCAGCCACAGCTTCTCTGGGCACCCTGGGCCAGGGCCTCCCCAGCCTCCCAGGGAACAATTCCTTCCCAAGATCCCATCCAGCCCTGCCCTCTGGCACTGGGAAGCCATTCCCTGTGTCCTGTCCCTGCAGCCCTTGGCAATTGTCTCTCTCCATCTTTCCTGCAGCTCCTTCAGGCCCTGCAAGGCCACGATGAGCTCAGCCCAAAGCTTCTCCTCTCCAGGCTGAACACTCCCAGCTCTCGCAGCCTTTCCTCCCAGCAGAGCTGCTCCATCCCTCTGCTCATCCTGGAGCCTCCTCTGGGCTCTCTGCAGCAGGTGAATGGAATTTTTCACTGTCTCTACTGTGATTTGGAAGAGCTGCAGGTTTGTGAGACCCTGCAAGCCCAGACCCTTGCTCTGGCTTGGCCGGAGGAGGTGGCACCCGAGGGCAGCTGGAACAGGGGCAGGATGTGCTCAGAGCAGAGCAGAGCAGGGGAAGGGCGGGCTCAGGCTCCCATCGCACAGTTCTCTTTCATGGTGCAGAGTCTTTGCATCCCATGGGATTTGGAAAGTATTTCCAAGTATTTCCAGGTGCCCTTCAGCTCCCAGAGCAACCAGGCTTGCCCAGGAAAATCCTGACGCAGTCTCCTGCTCTCCAGGGCTGCACAGATCCCTCCGGTGTGGCATGCAAAACTAAGGCCAGCTTCCCTCAAAAGCTTAATAAAGAGGTAAGGAACTGAAGTTTTCTATGAAATTCATTGTGATAGAAGCAAGTGGATTTTCTTATCTGTTCCCTTTGGGGAATTATAAGAAAACCTCCCCCACACACTGGGAGTTTCTGCTTGTTTGTTCCCTGCTCCTCTGAGTTCACCCTGGTCCACACAAACAGCATCTCACTTGCATAGTTCATTGTTACCATATAAAGATTTTATTGAGTTTTCTTAACTAGATTTGGGCTTTATTATCTGTTTGCCAAATGACAGGCAATATTAATGCTACTGTTTTCTTCCAACATACAAATTATAGAAATCTATTTAATTTCATTACAGCAGTTGAATTAATTGTGTATAATATGATATTGAGGGTTTTGCTACACAGGAAGAAAAGCAAATTAAGGTGGCAATAAGCATAATTGAAATCCTTTACTTGTTTAACAATTATTTTTTTGCATTCTTTTTGTATTTGTTCTTCACAGTTGTGGTTGTCCTGTTGTTAATTCCAGCAAAAACAAGTCTTCCAGATTTGTAGCTGTTTTGACATGCCACTGTTAGCTCACTGAAATGTGACAAGTGTAGAAGAGAACTTCTGATTGGATTCTCTTGCAGTATTATGTTATGCGTACCAGTAAAAAATGCAGAGAAAATTGAATCCTAAAATTATCTGCCTCTCTTCCATTTACTCTCCAAGCCATTTCTTCTATTTTTCAATTATCATCTGGTAATAAATGTGTCATAGTGCAAGATGAGACCTCCGTGGAATACGGTAACTCTGAAGACGGAATGGAAAATTCAAGAATATGCAAACTTGTTTGGATGCAAATTTGGTCATTACACTGAACCCAAAGACAGGAGCTGTAGAGAAGGGAAGCAGTAAAGCTCTAGAAATTTCCTGTGCTAACAAAACATTCCTCTGCAACATCTGCCACTGTGCACTGGGACGTACTTCTTCCAGAGGAATTGCCCGTTCTGGGACAGGTTATGAGGTTTATGAAATGTTTGATTCCCTCTGCAGGTTTACCTGGGAATTAGGTGGGGCACAGACATTGGATAAAAGCCATGGCCTTTGGAATCAGTGATTAAATTTTTATTATCTCCTATACAGAGCCAGGGTTTCTGTCATACCAATCCCTAAATGACTGAATCCCATTCTCCATGGCTTTCCTCACCTGTCTCTGAATTTGTCCCCAGAAATGTCACACACGAGTACAATTCCCATCCTGCTGTGAGTCTCACCCTCTCCTAAGACATTTGAATTTCTGAGGAGAAATCTTGAGAGAAGAGAAGGGTTCTCAGATTTTCAATTTATCTGTAGCCTGGAAGGAAAATGACTGTAAATTCTAGAGCTTCTGCAGCTAATTCTAGGGGGAACAGTTTGCCAGCATTGGAATCACGAGGAACCAGCTTGTGGGGGCTCCAGACGTCATTTAGCCTCGCTGAGCAGAGCTCTCAGAGCTCTCAAGAGAACTCTCAGATGTTTTCAATATGCTAGTCAAGGCTCCATGGCAGAAACTCCTTCCAAATCTGCTTCTGCCTAAAAACGCCCCAGTATTCCTGCATGATATCATGGAGCTCCAGGGTGCTGCAGCCTCTCCAACTGCTTCACTGCAGGAGCTGGGCTGTGAACCTGTTTTGTGTGGCCGCTGCTGGGCTTGGGACACCTCTGCTCATCTCCCGACCCCCCTGTGCCTTTGCTCTCGTTCTTTGTTGGCTCTTGAGCTGCTCACTCAGGGAGAGAGGAGCAGGCGTCATTTCCAAAGCTCAGTTCACCTCCTGAATCTTTTGCTAAATTTAAGAAGTTGCCAATTTCAAGCCAGCTTTAATAGCAGTTGAGCATCTGATTTTTCTGAGGAGCTCTGGCAAGCGAAGATGCTGAGACAGTCACGGCCCCTCCACTTCCCTGATGCTTGAGGACCTTTGTTTATTTTTGTAAATCCAAAGATTATGTTCTATAACATCATGGGTGGGTTCATCATCTGGCTGCAAGAGCGATGAGCAGCATGAAAAGAGCTGCCTCAGGCAGAGACATTGCTGAGTTTTTATACCGGCCATGAAAAAATCTGAACTGGAATTCCAAATTCTTCTCTGTTAGAAGAGGCAGAGCCAGAGGTAAGCTACAAGTGGAGGTTTCCAAACTAATTTGAAGATGTACTTCTTGATAATGATGAGACATGTGGCATGAGAATGTGAGAGCAATAAGCTGGAAATCAGGTGTTATAGGAAGTTCTTCAGTGTTTTTTTCTCTACTGTTTCTGAACTCCAAATGTGCTGTTTCTGGAGATTATTCCCAGGTCCAACACCGGGACCACAAACTGAGGGAGTTGACTGGCCAGAAAGTTGGGATCATGCAGGATAGCATGACCTATCCAATGCACTGGGATGTGGAAATGCAGATTTCCTGGCTAAAACCAGAATCTGAGAATCTTTACCTGCCCTTGGATTTGGACGGTGTACAACTTTCCTGCAGGGAACTGCCCAACACTTTTTTTTTGGGTGGCTGCCCATGAGGAAAGTGAAGGAAAGGAACAAAACGAGATTTTCAGTCAAATTTTCCATCACATGCATTCAAGATAAATCAAATGAAGAGAATAATGTGGGAATGGGGTGACAGTAGCAGGGTACTGGCCCACTGATTTCAGCATAAGTCTTTCTGACTGATACCACGTCAGCAAGAGGAAAACTAATCTGAGACGTTTGACAGAATGCGCTCGTAAGTTTTGAGAAGCCCCAGGGCAAACCATTTCAAGTCCAGTATTTCCAAGAGCGGAAACTTATTTACTTTGTTTCTTTGGACAGTAGAGAGAGTGATCATGGAATGAGCCTCTAAAAAATACATTATTTGCTATGAAGGATATTGTTACTGATCTAAAATAGAACCAAAATTAATTTGAATAATATTTTTTACTTTACTTCCAGGGGAGAACTATTGTTAGACTGACTTTCCTAGACATGTAAATACTAGATCTGCATGTGATCAGTTTTGGTTTTTTTTTTTCCTTCAGAGAGCCTCAGAGCTTTTGTTCATGGCTTCATTGCTGAATTTGAGCCTCTTCAGCTAAACCCTGAGGAGCCTTGGAGGGCAGAAAGCGGTGATGGCAACAAGTGAGTGACAAAGAGACCCAGGCTCCTTCCCCTGTGAGCCAGCTGGGTGCAGGGTATGCAGGGTGTTCGCTTCAGAAGAGACCACATGGAGAGCTGAGGAAATAATTCAGGCTCTGTCCCTGCCTTCTGCTGACTGGTAGATGTGGTTCTCTGCCTTGGAACCTGGATAAAGTTAGCTCTCCCTCAACCAGGCTAGTTCTTCATTTAGCCTGGTGAGAGACAAGTTGAAAAGAGGCAACCCAACAAAGTCCTTGCCCAATGCTGTTTTCTGTAGAGGCTCATTGTAAAGGCTGATTTTTATTTCATTTAAAGCTTCCAGCAGGAAAACTTCACACAGCAAGGTTGGGAAGACAGCCCCCTCGCTATTGTTCTCCACTTTTGATTTGCTGTGAAAGGATGCTCTATTTTAGGAATCATGATTGTCTTCTTTTAAGGGCAATTTTAGGACTGTTCTCTTCAAGCAGAAGTAGATGGAGGTGGAGATAATAAATCCAGCAAAGTGTATTATAAAGGCCTAATAAATGTGAGGGAATGTACTTTAGCCTAAGGGGATCAAGACCATTCTCCCTGTGTCTCTCTTCCACACACACATACCCTGATCATAACAAGATGAAGTGCAGATTTTATTGTGTTCAAGTGACAATTCTAGCCTAGATCAAAAACAGGGCAACGGAACAAATATGCATCTAAATTAAAAGAAGATTTTCAAATGCTTTAGCAAGGCATTTTTTAATCTGACACCTTTAAGCCACTGCCTCAGCAGAATGGATCTGGAGAGGAGATTAATTTTTGGAATTTGCCACCTCACACGTCTAATATTGTTTAAATTAGATTTGATTAAATACTTTTCAGGCTTAAAAATAACAAGATTGCTTGTAGAATTATAATTCCAGATTTACCTGCTCTACTTCGTTAAGGGGATGGGAATAAAAATATGTGGGAATGTGGTATGTTTGTGGTCACCTTACAAGGAGTGGACTTCTTCTGCAGCATTTTTGGGAATTTCCTGCCAGCCCTAGATGATTCCTCAGCTTTGTTTACTCTAATCTTTTAATCAGCAATTTACTAGAGAATTTCAAAATGCCATAAATGAAAAAGCAAACTCCTTTCACTTAGTAAGTGAAGTACTCTGTCAGTAAAATACATCTCTTACCATGCAGTAGTAACCAGTGTCAGCTTGTACTTGGACTTGTAGAGCATGGAAAGTACCAGAATTTAGAGGAAAAAAATCAAAAAAACCCCAACCAAACCAACACAAAACAAGAAAACCAACTCAAACCAAAAAATAATTAAAAAAAAAAAATCCACCACATTTTGTAGGATTTCCAGATCGCAGCAAAATGAAAAGTTTGAGTTCAGAAATATTTGTTTTGTAAATACATTTCAGTCAAATGCATACTGCTCCCTAAAATCTTCTCCTGTGAAGGATGTTTGCCCTCTAGGCATAAACTCCTTAAGGCTCTTAACACTGGTGGTACCTTTGGCTTCGCCAAATGGAAAAGCCTCAATTTGTTTTTTCACACATTTAATGATGTTCATAAACAGCAATTCCATTCCCTGACTTGAGCAAACATCTGAAGAGAAAGAGAAATGTAAACATTTACACGATAACCTCAGTAATGCATTTATAGAGGGACAATATTCTTGGAAAGAGAGTGTCTAAGTATCCTTTCTCTCCCATTTATTGCAAGCTCAAGAAAAGTAACCAGGAACATGTTAGGGTACTTGAAGATAACCTTAAAGGCGTGGAAGGAATTAGGCTCAGTGGTAACCATTTTGTAAAGCTGGCCCTTTAGAAGGGTTCCTATTGTCTGGATATGCAGTTGTATGAAAGATTCCCATGATGACATAATTTATTAAGATTTCTTGAGTGTCTCCATGAACTCTTAGAATCCACCAAACCTTTCACTTTCTTAGTTTTCTGTAGTGAGATTTTGAGATTCACATCTAAAGCGGAGAGAGACAATTGCCAAGGGCTGGAGGGACAGGACACAGGGAATGGCTTCCCAGTGCCAGAGGGCAGGGCTGGATGGGATCTTGGGAAGGAATTGTTCCCTGGGAGGCTGGGGAGGCCCTGGCCCAGGGTGCCCAGAGAAGCTGTGGCTGCCCCTGGATCCCTGGCAGTGTCCAAGGCCAGGTTGGACACTGGGGCTTGGAGCAGCCTGGGACAGTGGGAGGTGTCCCTGCCCATGAAAGGGTGATAGAACCATTCTGTCCTTCTGTGATGTTGAATTATTCTGTGTGCACATCTCAGTATCCCCACCCAATGAGACCCTTTTCATTCATTCCTTCTGTAGGACAGCCTTGCTTTGATCCATTTTGCAGAAAGGGATGACAGAAAGGGTACAAATGTCTTACCTGAGTAGAGGAGCAGGGATACAAAAGGCTCTTCCTTTGAAGAACAGTGAAATTTAGTTGTGAATTAGAGTCCAGAGTACTCTGCTGCCTTCTTCACCATCCTGCCCAGCAGCTTACAAATGAGGATACAAATGTGCAAGGAAGAAGAGGTAGATATGGATGTCCAGTAAGATCTGTGTGAGGCACAGAGTTTCCACGTTTGTGTGTGCTGGGACGTGGCTAGAGAGCATTTTATCTGAGTCGTTTCTGTATCACACTGGGAAGCTCACTGAGCAAGCCCACATTTTGTCAGCAGAACTCAGGAAGTGAGTGAGGTAGAAGTGATGAGGAAACCTCAAGGCCACACCAGCTGTCCCTCCCAAAGGGAGGACAAGGAACAGATGAAATGAGGTGTCAAAATACTCACAGGATACACGACATTTGCATCTGGGTATCTTTGCTTAGTGACCAGCTGATGCCCTTTTGTTGAAGCTTCCCCTCGAATTTTTCAACATTTTTCCTCATCTTGGTGTATCAAAGCTATGTTTTACTGGCAGTGTAAAACACACCTCTGACAGCAGTCAGCTTTGGTTTTGTTTTTGTGTGGGGGGAACATCATGGATTTTTCGGTTTTGGGGGGTTTTTTTGAGTGATTTTGCTGCTCAGTCAGGCCCCTGATCAGGTGTAAAGCAGGCCTGTCTCCAGAGAATGATCATCTTAGATCAGGTTTTGATTGCCACACACAACTTGATCTTGTAAATCAGGAAAACACAACCTCTTTTTCTACCAGGAATCTACAGCTCAGCGGTAAGTGGCTGGAGGCCTGCCATTAATCATTCATGAGTATCAGAAAGAATATTCAATTAGAGATGTGCTCCGGGACACTTGAATATTTCTAAACGTGACAAGTTTCTGGTGACTGTAAGTACTACACAAGTGACACATTCAACTTTAGGCAATAAAACAACAAATAATACCAACTGATATAAAGTGATTAAAGTGGATACAGATTTTAAATACTTCTGAATTAACTTTGTATTTCTGATGTGTTGCGATGACGTTTGCAAATGCCATTAGTAGATGTAAAAGCTTTTTGTTTTCCACTTCCTTTTGCGTATAAAAGCTCAGATGAACTGATTAATACCCAAGTGGATGGATGCTATTCAGATGCCCAAATATTACTGTTTGTGTACATACAGGTATTTCATTACCTATGTGATTACAGCTTGATTTGAAAGTATCTTTCTTATTTCACATTCCGTTTTACTTCTACATTTGGCAGATTTCTCTTTTCTGGTCATCTCAACTCCATGGCTTGGGTGTTCACCTTACAGCACAAACGATGCCAAACTTGGCTGCTTTAGAGTGGAAAAAAGAAAGATGAGATAGTCAGTTTTCAATGGATTGTTCTACTTCTGAGGATGATTCTTCTGCAAGGAGTAAAATAGTTGCTTAATTCCCATAACTGTAATATAAGAAGTCTTAGAGATCACCAGTATTACAAAAGTTATTTGTTTTCCAAGAGAATAATAACTTCATTTCTGGAAAACTGTATCCTTATTAGGAATTTTTCGGAAGCTTGTGATACTGTGGTCCAAGTATTACAAACAGTGGCTTAGTGGTGGATAAATCAATGATGCATCTCTGTTCAGTGGGCACAAGAAAGAAATCAGATTCTATATCTGTATAATTAAGATGGGAAAATTCCATTTTACCTGCATTTGTGCTTTGCTAGAGACAGTCAGATGTGTAACATTAACGTTTTTTATTGTCATATATTTTTGTTTACGTTGTGACATTGGTTTTAATTTACATGATTAAAGACATTTTTCTTTTTTGCTTACATTTTTTTAAAGGACGGCAACGACATTAGAAAGTCCTATAAAATCTTCTGGAGAATCCAAGCTGCACATTCAGAGAAACCAATTGATCCCACGCTCTTAATAATTGGAAAAAAATTGACAACTGCGAGCCATTCCCAACCATTTTTTTTCCTTGAGCCTGCTCACTCGGTAAATCCATCTCGATCTTCTTAATGCTCTGAGAAGTGTAATTAGTATGAGGCTCCCCTGCAAGTGAAAGATGGATAGGTGTGTGGAGAATGCAGGGAAGGAGCAGAGGAAGGAGGCATTAATGTGGAGCAGGAGCAATCTGCAGCAGCCACGGTCAATCTGCTGAGCTCAACAGCTGAGCATTAAAAGTGTCTGAGACGCTCAAATCATATTTGCTGTAGTAAACTCTTCCCACCCACTGAAATTAAAGGCACTTCTCACCGCTGTGACATTCCCACAGTTCTTTCAGGACCAGAGAACGAGAATGGTGCAAAACCCCCTGATTTTCACTCGATATTTAAAGCCTGGTTTTATTTTGAATGGCTTCTGAGCATAAATCATATCGTTTGCAGGAGAAACATTTTGAAGAATTTTATTCCAGGCCATTGGAATAAATATTCCTTTAAGGGAAACACTTCAGTTTCAGGTATGTTGAATAGAAATGTGGCAACAATTAACTGTAAAAATCTAAAAGGATTTTTTTTTCTGTTTATAACACACCATTTCTGTTATTTTCTCCTTAGAATGTCATCTCTGTTTCTTGACCCATTTTCTTTAGCATTTTGTTTTGCTCCAAGGAACTCCAGGCTGGTGGTGCCCTCATCCATACAAACACAGGCATGCCATATGCACATTTTAGAAGCACATTTTGGAAGGAAGTAGTCACTGGTGGCTTCTTTGGGTGATTCTAGAGGTGCCTCTGAATTTTCAATCCCCTGTGTGACTTTGCCAAAGCAAGAAGACTGGGGTTTGTATTTTGATGGGGCTTCATGTGACATTTAGGGGCAGAACTCAAATCACAGCAGTTCTGGGCATTCAAAGAAAGAAATGAAAGGTTAGAAGGAGATTTACCTGCAGAAATTAGGCATTTCCAGGGTTAGGTAGGAGCTTAGTGGAAAACTCCTGGCTTAGAATTTTACATTTAGATGCATCAGCTCTGCCCACACCCAACTTTAAATCTGACCCAGAGAATCCAGCCTCCAGTGAACTTTCCTCTTGAAAGGAAATTCAAGTGGGGTGGCTCCAGGCTGTCCAGAGGGGATCTCATTTTGAAGGATGCAGGATATTGCACACTGACCACTCTAACAATCGTTCATCCTCACCAGAACCCTGCCTGGAACAGCACAAGCTGCACTGATCACCAAACTGAACTTGCACCTGGACAGCTTCTGAATGTGCAGATGAAGAGAATTCGCTCGTGCCCCGAGCGTTGTGAGAGTGCTCTTCAACAGGGAGAAGGACAGGCTGATTTTGTCGTGTCACTGATGGCCTGCTCAGTATTGATGACAAAATGTTTGGGCTTAATGTTGCCCATAAATGCCATTTTTTATCTTGTCTTTTAGGGCCTTTTGAAGTATAAATATCCCCTTGTTTTCTTTCATTTTAAGAGGTACCGATAATATTTTGATTCCTGACAAGTAGTCTACCTGTGACTGAAAGTGGAGAGGGTGACAAAGTACTGGTTGCTAGACAGAACAAGAGATACTTATGTGAGAATATCAACTGATGTTTTTATAAATGGCCTAAATTTCCACAAATATGGTTCCAATCCTGCACCTGAAATTTGGTTCAAGCAGTCCCATCATTCTGGAATCTCTCTCTAATTTGAGAGTTATATTTTCTATCAGTCCTACTGCAATAATAGTTCTTCCACTTAAAAATTTAATCCATCTTAATTCAAGAAAATGTCAGTTTAGTGGTAATCTCTGGCTCCATATTATGCCCTTTAGCTTCTCTTTCTCTCTGGCAGGATGACAATGTCAGAATTAAATCATGTCTTTGGCGAGCAGTTTGCCCAACTGCAGCTCTGAATGAAAGCCCAGCTCTTGGTTTATTTCTCCACGTTGCAGGTGTTTTCCAGCTCACGTGACTTTCTGTACACAGGGAATTCAACCCCAAAAAGCAGCGGATTGACAAGTGGTGGTTACATTAGGTCTGGAGCACGACTTGAAAGGCAGTTTTTGGTAAAAATCCGAGCAATGGAGCCTGATTGTGTCTAATCTTTTATTTCCAGCTTGGGTTGTTTCCTTTTTTTTTGGTTTGGCAGATTCTGAATAACATCAGGTCATAATAGCTTGAGGGATCAGCTGCTTTATTTAAATGGAGCAGAGTTCTGGCCCCGGCTGCCTGACTCCCCTTCCTGGTGCTCTTGTGATGTTTGCAAACCCTGCCTGGTGTCTTTACACAATTCCTTTCCTCACAAGAGAAAAGCCAGGCAAAGGGCAATGCGGAATATTTGGCGAGGTTTTACTGGAGACCACATGCTGCTAAAAACAGGTCAGTGCCCAGTCCCCTCTGCCCCTCGGAGCTGTGTGCAAACAGGAAGAACAGCTCCTACCAGCTGCAGGATCCACAAGGAAAGGTTAATTGCTTCTAAATAGCTCCAAGCGCCATGTCTTACCTTGCAATCTGAGGGCCAGGGAGAGCGTCCTCATTATAGAGCACCTCTCACTTCCCTGGGCTCCACGGTGTGTCTCTGCTGGAATTCCTGCTGAGAGAGTTGCAGGGTTAGGAATTTTTAAGTCAGAACCTTCTTCCTTGTATTTATTTGGTGGCTGAATTTAGTTGTGAGTAAAAGACGGTTGTTGCATTTCTAACAGAGCTGTAAAAATCCTAATACTCCAAACACAGTAATGAATCCTCCTTTTTCCTGTTGACAGTGAAATTAAGGATGCAACCAGAGCTTGGATCTTGGAAGAAATAGGGAAAGTAGTGAGCAGTCCCAAAAACAGGAGTAGGACCAGCAGTGGTTTTCAAGTTTTTGGTCATCATCCCCTGGGTGTTCAACCTTGTAAAAGGATGAGAAAAGGAGAATTAAAAAACCTCAAACACTGTTTTTCAGCAGAATTGCGCTTACCTCATGAAGGTGTGAACTACCACCAGAGGTTTGCAGTTAAAATATGTTTCCTCTGAAATGAGTAGTTAACACGGAATGTTCTTTCTTCATCTTTTATTCCATGCAGTACTCTGAGAAAAAAAAAAAAAAACAAGCTGCCCCTTCCCCATTAAAAGAATTTAAACAAAATTCAGAATCTGAAACATGAAAAGCAAGATGGCTAACGGTGGACTAAATCAGCTGAGAATATTGCTATAATGAACTTAATTACATGGGGAATTGAAAATTATTTTATATTGCTTTTAAAAAAAATCTGGTGTTGAAGACTCTGCAGGGAATGAATAGTCTCAAAAACAAACTGCTGGTAACATTTAATACATGCACCCAAAGAACAATTATCCCCTTAAGCTTTTGTAGAAAAAATGAGGAAAGGGAAAAACAGGGAAATAATACACTGTATATCATAATATAGTTGTATGCTTAATTATAATTATTAAGAAGGAATTTAAAATCATCTGCTATCCCTCTCTGCAGTTTTATGCACACGCTGAATACTTTTTAGCTGCATTATCTTGTACATAAATGCACAAAGGCATTTATCAGCCCTTCTGTGGGAACCAAGGTGGGAATTAATAGCTCTTGTCTTCAGCTAAAGCTCATCCCCTGCCTAAATCCAAGCAGGTGCTGAAGTGAGGGGCCAGATTCTGATCTGTTGTGCCATTGGAGATAAAGAGGGATTCAATGGAACCAAAAGTGGTGAATCCTCATTTCACAAAGTGTCACTCAGGTTTGGATTTGGCCTTGGTTCTGTGAGCTGCATCACGAGCAACTGCAGAGTGTTTGTGTGCTGAGGAGGAGGAGTCCCCCGAGTGACCCCTGCCGTAGCTGGTTACACAAATCTGGAGAATTAACCTGTCTCATTTTTAAAGTTTCCTGTTTTGTCTCTGCCCATGGATTAGGCAGCTGCTCCACCGCCTTTATGGCAATCCTGGGGAAGAAGAGCCGTGCATTTGCTTGCTGCGAGTTAATCGTGAACTTAAAAGCCCTACTCCCCATGCCCTTCCTCTTAAAAACACATATTGCAAATTTGTATTCACTCTTCTCCTTCTTGAGTTCTGCATAGGCGTTGTGAGCTTCCCAATGATATCCTTGGGGTTTTGCATCCATCCTAGCATATGGCATGTGTGTGAATCTCTCCTCAGATTTATTGGAGCTTATGTGTGATTGGGAGCAGTTAGCTGGGTGAATTGCTGAATCATGGAACAATTATGGCAGGAATTCTCTGGTTCCATGTTTTTCTACAAATGATATTGTACTGTGTTACATTCACTTCAGCTCTTGGCAGGGCTGCTGAAAAGTTAAGTTACAGCTGTTGCCATCTGGTAACTTTTGCAGCATGTTTTCAGTGCTTAATAATTCTTTGTTTATTCTTTACCTGTGACCTGATCTGCAGCCTCACAGAAAACAGACTCACCTTTCCACTGTTGTCTTCTTTTGTCTCTCTGTTAAAGGTTATTTATTTGCTTCAAATGTAGCCCAGGCTGACTTGGGGGCCAGGTGAAGCCGGCTCCCCCCTGCAGAAATAGCTGCAGGAATTCTCTTCAGGTTCTCTGCTCCCACAAGGAAGGTGAGGTTGAAGCCGTGCTCTTGCTTTATCCTTGCCAGACAATTGTCCCAGTCACTGCCCTGGGTGGGAAATGACAACATCCACAAAAGCTGCACATTTGAATGCATGTTACAGGTGACAAGGCAAAAAATGTGGGATAAAAAAATGATACAAGTATTGAATGCAGTAGACTCCTGTCTCAGGACACTCCTGAGCGAAAATCATTTGAGGCTGAAAAATATCTGGGAAAGCACCACTGTGAGCCTGCTCTGTGTCAGCTGCTTGCAGGGACGGGACACTGGGGTAGGAAGACCTTTGGTTTGTCCCGATGTAGTTCCCATTATGTTCAGACATTGAAAATCAGCTTCTGAAATTGAACTAGGAAAAAAAGCAGAAATTAAAGAAGAGTCATCTGCCCATCTCTGTATTTAAACAGGCAAGGTTAATTGACAATTGACATGCATTTACAGTGCTTAGTCTGAGCAGGAACAATACTTGAGAACTGCATTTCTATCCTACATCCTTTTAACTTTCTTCTTTTTCCATTCATCTAATGTCAAATGAGTTTTTGGCTTCTTTATACAACCGGCATGAAAAAGTTTCTGCCTCTCTCTCTCTCCCTCCCTTCAACTCTGAATTGAACCTCAGCATTCTTACCTGTCCAGTAACATCTTCCTGAATAATGTGCCAGAGGAACATCTCCCCGCTGCAGCTCACACAAAGCTGCAATCATGAAAAATGGGCTGCTGTTTTGTGGAGCTGAAGACTGGAGTGCAACAGATGATCTTTCTCAGTGTGACAGTTTGCACAGCCACTGGAAATTCTGTCCTCCAGAATTCAGCTAAAGCACAGCAAAGCCTGCAGAAAAAAAAAAAAAAAATTACCCCTCAATTAAGATCTGGCAGATTTACCTCTTAATTTGTCTCGTGTCCCACAAGTTTTCTGTGCCTTAAGTGACTTTAGACATGGGAGTTTTAGCAGTAATTAGCGAGGACTTGTGCCATTAGTCTCTGACACTTTCTTTGCAAAGCCACACAGACTTGGAAAACGGGAGCAAACAAATGGACAGCCCAGGAGTGAAAAATGTACAGCGTGCAGAGTTCACCTGTGTAAAAGACTATTTCAAAAACTGTCTGGAAGATGGTTACAACAAATTACTCCCCTTCCCAGCCCCTCAGGTAGGCAGGCTTATCAATCCAAAGGGTGAACTCTGAGGTCAAAATAATGTGATCTGAGCTGCGTGGAAGATAGATGGCTGCTTGGGAAGGAAACTTGGGTTGGAATAACTTTACCGGCCGAGCCGTTCCGCCTCATCTGATCCCACACACCGCAGGATCAGCCTTGCATTCATATCCTTGTTTATCTGCCCACCTCCAGTGTGCAAGAGTCGCTTCCTAATTTCCATCACGTCCATTTGATGAAATTTTATAATGGTAATTTCCTTTTTCAACATTATAGGATGATATCTTATTAGTGACTTTGCTGTTTTATTAACCTGGATAAATGCTACCATAGTAACAGGTGTTATGAGCACTGCAGTCCAATTTACATAAGAAATTTCCAACCTAACATGAGGACAGCATGGCTACGCCAATGCAAACTCATGGAAACAAGATCTGTGCTCAATATTTTTCTTTAGGACCTGTTACTGGGCAGAGGGTTTGCATCTGGTTCAGGGGCTGCTGCTGTTGTAAGAACCAGTGCTGTTAGAAGGTTTTACAAATTCTAAGACAAAATTTTATGCAGCAAATAGAGTATAAACACAGGGGGTTTTGATTGTGGGCAGCCCTGGAAGTCCTTATTCCTTGTCAGGGATAAATCAATTTTTGCAGTGGAGGGAGGAAGAAGGGAGAAGGCCATTTTGAGCAGGGAGGGATGAGTAACCAGCCCCAGCAAAGACGAGTGTGTGAGTCACAGTGCCGCTCTAAACTCCCAAAGGTGTTATTTTTCCTTCAGATTTAGAAAGGTAGGGTCCATTTGCCTACAGTGTATGGCAAATTCGTGTTTATTTGTCTCCTCCATTCTTCCTCTCACTCACTTCTCCATCCTCAAAGGACTTCATGGTACAGAGTATTTTATCCCTGCACATCTTGAACTTGCACAAGGCAGTGACAAAGTGCCCTCCTCCCTCCTGTGCTGTCTCAGCAAAGCCACCCCCCAGGCCTTGGAACAGCCGGGGCGCAGCAAAGGAAAATGACACTAAAGGGATAAGAGTGGATCACAGCAAAAATGATGAAAATTAAGGCACATTTTTCTAACAAATTTTTCCTAATGAATAATTCATTTCCTAATAAACAAAAGGGCTGCCAAGGACATGACAGATTGGGGATATAGCACTTGAGTTATTGAAAGTGGCAGACAGGTCACAACTTTTATTCATGTTAATAGCTAACCACCTGTCAGATAAATTGGGAAGCAGATACCTCCAGAGCAGTGCCAGCAGGCCCTCTCAGAGCTGCGAGGAGCGAGCAGGAGAGGAGCCAGCCTTCTTGGCCATCGTGCTGGCAGCTGAGACACGTCTGCTCCTCTCCCTCCGCCTTCCACCTCTCTGGGGATAGCCACTGATACAAAAGCATGGATATGCTGCTACTGGTTTTGGTAGGGACATCTCCAAACAGCCCCTAGCTGCTTGAGGCAAGCACAAAACTGCCTCTGGAAAGAGAGGTCACGGCCTGCAGAGCCAAGCAGTGCCATGCACAGCTCTGCAGCACAACCTGGAAATGCACTGCTGCTTTGCAAACATTTGGCAGCCCCAGCGCTGCCCTCAGAGAGAACGAAATCTATGGATCTGAGTTATCTGGACACCGGATGGCACTTCTTCTTCTATGTTTGCAAACTTGGGTGGGTCAGAAAAGATATTTCTAACACGTTTTCTCATGGCTGAAAGGGAAGTCAGAACCTGTTTGAGTTCCCAAAGAAAAGAGATGTCCCCTTCTTTGAAGTGATCCCATAGGTGCTTTCAGAAAAGGAGGAGAGCTCTCTGTAGCGCTCCACTTAACCGAGTTGATCAGGTCAGTGAACCATTCCTAGCAGCTCTAATTTCAGTTTCTCCCTCTGCCTGACAACATTTGAACCTACCCTACCATTAAGGACTTACAGGATTGATTTTCATCTTGCTCTCCATTCTGTTGAAGCTATTTCACTTTACACAGAATAATTAAATACTCGGTAAGGCCCAGAGAAAGAGAACAAGAATGCAGATTCCCCTGCAGGCCCATGATTAGTGCGTTCTGATAGAAGCTGTCATCAGCTACTTGTGCCCGCTGCTCCTGTTAAAGCAAGGCCTTTAATCCGGCATTTTCACTCACAGGTGGTGCTTTAAACCCAGACCAGTGTGATGCCAGCTGTCATTAATTCACTTCCTGGGGTTTTGGTGGGACCTTACTCGTGACGTTGTTTCGAGAACAAAGTTCTGGATTAACCCCAACCTTCTATAAGTACCATGAATATTTCAGCAAGGGTCGTTCTTGGACACAGAGGAAAGAGCCAGGCACCTTCAAAGCACAGTTCAGGCCTGAGGTAGTTCCACTGCTTTATGAGGGTGTCTCTCATTCTTCACTCACCGTATCAGAGGTTTGGGGAACTACTGTCCTTTGCAGCTTATTATAGTAAGATAACAATTTAAGTTTGTTTTTTTTTTTTAATATTTTCTCAAATTCATTCAATGTACACAAAGTATGGTTATATCCACAGCACCTTCCTGACCAGGGAAAGGTACTGGGAGAATAAAATCTGTTCTTGCTGATAGCTGGATTTTGCATTAACAGTCATCTTGGAATTTCATTTGTGGATTAGTGTCCTGCTCTGCACAAAAGGTACTGTCCCCAGTGGCCACAAGTACCCCAGCATAAATATTTAAATAAGTGCAAAAGAAAATCTGCCCCGTTGTGTTCTTGTGGCTGTTTCTCAGCTGGGATGCTGATATTTTATGAATGTTACAACATTGCCAGATGATCAACATATTCCCAATGACACCATTTGCCAGTAAAATAACTTCTGCTGCCTGCAGAAGTGGTAAAACCCTCAGACTGAAGCACTGTACATAAAATCTCAGCATTTTTGTTTGCTGTTTCTGTGATTGATAGTAATAAACTTCACTTTCGTGGATGAGAGGCTTCTGTGTAAACACTGGCAATGTATTATAAAAATGAACATGAAATTGCGCGTTCTTCACGGAGGCTTTTTCTGGTTTTTGATATGTGTCCTTATGCCAGTCTGGCTCTGGCAAACTCACAAATTCAGATACCATATGTCGTTGTGATCGTCTTCAGAGCTCCCAAAGCCAGGCTAGCTCTCTTCCACAGGCTCCTTTTATTGGGCAGTGCCGCTGCTGGGGCTGCAGCTGCCAAAAGCCGGCGTGCAGTGCCTGATCTCCTTCAGGGTAACAGGATCTGCGAGGGCACTGGGGAGGAGATGGAGGCACTTTTATCCCCCTGGATGCTGCTGCCATCATCCTCATGGATTTAGAGATTACTCTGATTGTCCAGTACAACTGGAGACAGTTTCCTCAGAACTGCTGATTTAAAAAGGAGCAAAACATATTTGTACAATTTGATTTACCGGGTTCAGAATTTCATGAAAAACGTGTTCAGCTGATGAACATGTTTGAGCCGTGGAGGAAAGACACATGAGAGTTTCCTCCACACACCTCTACTTGTGCTTATGGAGAAAGAGGATGAGAGGTGAAGGTCCTCTCTAGGTCTCTGTCTCTCTTTCTATCACCATCCCTCAGCCCTTTATTTCCCTCTGTCCCACAATAAAAGGTGGTCCCTGGACAGAGGGTCCTGTTTGTACATCAGGCCAGCACGAGAGAGGAACACCTGAATCTGCTGATGGCCTTGACAGAGCTCCTTTCCATCCCCTCTGGAACAACAGAAAATCCAAACTGCCTCCCTTGAGTCCTGTCTGGAACTCCTCCAGGGGAACACTTTGCTTAGGGCTGGGAGTGAATTCTCATATACTAAATGATTTCTAATTATTTAGCAGACAGGATTTGGGGGTTTGGACTCCTTTGATAACAAATGCTGTAAAATAAATAGAAGTTCTATGTTTTAACTGAAGAATGTTAGCAAATTAATGTATTGCTGAGCGACTATCATTTGCTGTGTATTGCAAAATACAGACGGAAACAGCACAATCTCCATTTTTGTTAATTGCTATTGTTAATGCTTTTTAGTCAGTACATGAATTTCAGTGTAAATAGCACTTCCTTTTGCTGCTAGCTTCACAGAATATTTGCATACAGCCATAAATTCCTTACTCATAAAAGGCCCTCCTAAAAACAATGGAAGATAATATGATGATAACACATCAGAGGCCTTTGCTAACAGTAGAGGAGAGCACAAAGGAGAGACGGCAAATATCCTTCAGCCTGCTCGTCCCTCTTGCTGCACTCACACTTTCACTTTAGTCTAAGTTTTTAAAATATTATCTTTTTTTTTTTTTTCTCCTTTGGAAAAAGTCAATAATTGGAAATACAATTTATGTGATAAGAGTTAGTGTGCTATCAGGAATGGATTTTGGCTATGTTTTTTCTGTGCTTGCCCCTACTTTCCCTACAAGAAGTTCCATAACCTTCAGAAGAGTTCCTCAAGGTGCTGGAGTAACACAGGCAGGTCTTTAAAGGCATTCAGGGCCCTGGAATATTTTCTGACAACGTCGTTTTCAAGCTCCCCTTACCTTGCATCTTCATCCCAAATGGGTCAGAAAGGCACCAGATCCTTTTTGCCCTGGTTCTGATTCCTTATTAGCAATTCTGTAAATGGAAATGATGCTCTAAAGTAGGGTCAAATCACTGAGACATTACTATAATTCAGCTAATGGGATGATTATTTAATTACCCTTGTTTTTTCTGACTGCCCTAGTCTCTGCTTTCTGAGTACCCTGTGCAGGCTGTTTGCTTTTGTAGAATTAAGGTCGAGGAACAGAGTCCTTTTGTTGGTCTTGGAGCAGCCCCAGCACGAGGTATTTTTGTGTTTATTGTATCACCTGTGACTCTCATTGAAACAGACTTCCCAACTGGTGCCTGTACTGTTCTGCCTTTAACATAGATAGCGCTTTATACCATTTCAATGTGAGATATCTGAGCTCAGAGGGGACAAAATTAGATCAACTGATCCCTGAAAGATTCCGAAAGTCACAATTCAGAGGCGGATAGTCTCGGCATTTAAAGTTTTTAAGCAAACTGGCTGTGAATACTCACGAAAGGCAAAAAGATGGATGAGGAGACATAGTGACAGACTAATATTTGAGAGATCACACCACAGCTTACAAACACTGCCCCCGACCACATTTAAACTGTTCTGTTGTACTTCCCCCTGGATTCTTTTATTCCTGCTGGGACCGGGGAAGCTGCACTTCAGCCTGAAGCTATTTGGTGCCATTACGTTTATTCAGGGTTTTCCATCTCTCTTTGGTAATTATTAGAACCTCCTGTGCTCTCAGGGTAACACACCTTGCCCTGGGTGCTTTGACTTCACCAGTTTCTATTTCTGTCAGAGTGTGGGTCCATTCAGAGGAAAGACACTTTGCCCTAAGTGGTTATGGCTCCTGCATAGCTTGACCCAGCCCAAAATAAAGACCGATTCCCAATAAAATCAAAAATGATGCTCCCTCTGAGTTCTGTGGCAACACATTCTTGTCAGAAAGAAAGAAATTAAAAAACCCACAACACCACAGTGACCAGAAAGGCCATTGTCAAATGGCAGATTTTATATTCTAAATAAAAAATATAAATCTGGGATTGAAATAAATTAAAAGGCCTGATAGCTTGAAAATGCAAATCTAGGACAAATGTCTTCAGTTTTGTGAGCTGTTCTTCAGTTAGAAGTGCAGGCATCTTTTAATAGCTAATATATTCCTTTCTTATAAATATTTTTTCCAAATCATGCAGCTAAATAATATGTTTTTAATGGAAAAGTAAACAGAAATGAGCGGAATCTTTGTGCTGAGAAACTGCCAGCTTAGTATGCAAGGGACAGCAGCGTCTCCCATTCCGCTGAACACCCGCCATCTGGAACAGATGCATTAGTTGTGGCTTCAGTAATGACATGGTGGAGGAGAGGACCTTCCTCACCTCAAGATTCCACTATTACCTAATGGGGCTCCTCGTGTGAGCAGAGCAATTGTGGATTCAGCCCCGTGTTTCGCTCAGCTGTCACCTCCCCTTTATCCCATCCCCTCGCCATCCTGCTGCACGGCGCCACGGCCCTGCAGCACCCATCGCATGAGAGACGCTGCTCCAAATAAAGTCGTGTTGCGTACATGACTTGGTGCTGGATTGATATGGAGTGCACTCCCAGAATGGTAATCTCCTAGGTACAATATGTGTCTGAGGAGATTATATCTTATTTTGCACACCGGGATATCTTTAGGATTGTTTATTATTCCTGTTATATTTTAAACCGATGCTGCTCTATGCAGATTTTAAACGTGTTTGTCATCTACCATTAGTCACCGCGTGAAATCTCTCAGTAATAGTTAGTTCTTGAGATTTCTGCAGCTAAGGAGAATTTAACACTGATTGATGGTAGATCACATAGCTGCTTGGCAGACTTTCCAATTTACGGCAGGAAAATTGCTCTTTTCTTTATGCTTGTTCCTCCTTCTGCAGGGGGACAGTAAGATATATGTGCCGGGGTGCTCAGAACAGCCAGCATCTGATTGGCAATACTGCGGGTCTTTTTTACAATTATGATTTTATCATTTTCAAAAACCGTGCTGAATGTCAAGTATTTCAGATGCAATTTTTAAAAACCTCTCTATTTATCAAATGTTGATGATATATCCCTATCGTATTTCACATGCAAAAAATGACCTAACATATTTTTGCATGGGGAAAGGAGGGAGCTGTCAGTGCTTCATCCTTATCTTCTAATAGTCTCAAATTCTCAGTCCTCTAAAGGCTGATTATCTGTAGAGGGAAGATTAGCAGGAGAAACAAAGATATTGATTTGCTGTGTGCTGTCTGCAAATATTTCTCATTAACCACTGATTCAATCAAAAATAATAATAATATATGAGTTATTCTTCAGTCAAAGAAAGATATGGGATAAATCCCTTTCCTTTAATACTAGAGAGATTTTCAAAGACTATATTTTAAGATTTTGCATGGAATGCATATGAAGAACTGCTATATGTAATTTTTAGTATCCACTTTCTTTAAAGGAAAAAAACCAAGATGAAAATTGTCGTGTTTAAAACCAGAAAAGTCTACTGAACTCCCAACCACAATTTCTAGTAAATTTAGTGGTAGATTTTGTATAAAAAAAAAGCTTCTCTGTGGAAAGGTGTCTTTATTATTTTCAGCTGCCGGCAAAGTCTGAAAGGAGAACCCAGTTCTACCACTTCACAAAGGTTTGCAGGCACCAGAGGTCTGAAATGCTGTGGGAGAGCGCTGACTTGGAGTTCTGTCCCGGAATGTGGCAGAGGTACCCCCTGAAAACACATGCACGGGGGGACAAATAATTGCTAAATGATTGTTTCAAGGAGAACCAGTGACGATTGCCATGGCACCGCGGGCTCAGAGCCGGCAGCGACGCCTCCAGACGCAGACAGCAAACACCGTAATGAAAACAAACGTGCTCCAGCGGGCACCAGGGCCCAATTACGCTCCTGCTCAAGGACTTCCTTGGGATTGCTGCACGGAGTGAGGCTGCAGGATGGTTCCCACAAGGAATGAGGCGAGGAAGCTGTTCCAGCTCCCATCCCAACGAGCCCATTGTGTGTGGAGCTCGTTTCCAGCAGCTTCCCCCATGTCCCACACTAATGGCAGGCCAGTGCTGGTACAGATTGAAATTTATGCAAGCTCAGCCGTGTAATGAAAATGATACCAGTTCATAATTGTTATCTTTTATTACTACAGACGCTCTGTGGGGTTCATAGAATTGCAAATCTAACAGAAGAAATACTTGGCAGCCTCTTTCTAAAATCAAAATTCTCTCAATTTGTAATGCTGAAATGAAGAAAATGGGAACCAGGACAATGGAATCCAGCATTAAAAAATAGAGAGGTATTATCTTGATTGAATTTTTCTATTCTGTCTCAGCCAGCTTCTGCCCATTCCTTACACTTGTGCCTGTCACTATTTTTTCTGTAACTGCTCCTGGAATAATATTCATTAGACAAATACCTATTTCATCAAAAACACATTCTTGACATGAAGTTCATGAGTCTTCTAAAGTACATTTATGGCATTTCATCTTTTAACATAAAATTATCTTGATCTCTACAGCATGTAAAGTCTCCTACACTTCCTACCAAGGCTTAGGAATTGTCAGCTTGCAATGGAGCAGGTCAGGAGTAAGAACAGATCCCTGGCCACTCCAGGTGCACTGGATCTAATCTCAGGGATGGTGGACAGGGCTTAAAATCACTTGCAGCTCCTCAGATCTCTGAAACTGAGTCTGTGTTGGCAAACGCAAAAACTGGTCACGATTAAACCAGGCCAGTCTTTCAAAGAAAACCTTACTGGCTCCTGCAAAGGTAGGAAGTGAAGGATGCTTTATCCAGCAGACACGAAGACCTTAAATCCTCCTGTGGAGCAAATAGGCTGGATTGTAGTTATCCAAACACATAAAAATATTTCTGTGTGTATTGGGTGATCAACAAATATCAGTGACCGCTCTGCTTGTCCAGACCACCTATTCCTGCATCCAGGATCACACAGTTCCCCACTGCCAGATGTCAGAGTCTTTACTGCTTGTGTCATACATCAGAAATAAACCAGAACTCACGATAACTGGAAGAGGGACTGTGTCCTTTGTAGAAATCCCACCAAAGCCAAAATCACAGCACTTGCAAGAATATCTTATCCAGTAGCCTCAGTAATGCTGGGGTTTGCTTCATAAGGTTGACATTAAATGATGTGCCTGATTCAGCCAGATGTGGCAGCTCAGCAGTTGGTATGACAGGTTCAGAAATGTTAACGTAAGAAAGAAAAAACAAGTTTGTTTATTTGGTGTTCGCTCTGATCTGAAAAAGGCCAGCTGTGTCATACTCATGCTTGCTAAGAATCTTGTCCCACATTGGATCTCAGTTTTCGATTCATGGTTTGGGGAAGCCTGGTCAATGCACAAGTAGGCAGAGGGACAGACAGACAGACAGATGCTCAGTTTGCAGAGTCTGGTGCAGCTCCAGTGATGCTGACTCTAACACAAAGTGCAAGAGCCAGCCCTCAATTTCCAATGCCCATTGACATGAGAATACAAATATTTCATATATATTATAGCCATGATGATCTGAATTTGGAGAAAAAGCAGGAGTTTCTGGAAGGCACAACATTTTTTCATTACAATATTTTTATTGTAGTAATATTGCATTGCACATACCTTGCTATAGAATTATCACAACAAAAGTCTGAATCAGCCCAGTATCCTCGATTTTTCCACTGTTCAATATTTTTTATTCTTGATTTTACTGCATTTATAAGCAAGTAAACAGTAATATAAAAAATAGCAACTCACTGAACTAAGACAAGCTGTTTTCTGGCAGCATCAGAAACCTCGCAAGACAGGCTGTGGGAAGAGATGTAGGGCAAGCCCTGGGAAACTTAAGGATCCTAGGCCAAGAGAAAACTCAGTTTAAATAGTTTTATAGTTTTTGTAGTTTTACTCCTCTGAATAAGTGACCTGGTAATTACCAGGTAATTTCACACGTGGACACTTGGGTTAATTACATGTATTAGTAAAAAGGAGGTTTGGTCATGTCCATCAAATGAAAACACACATCCTCAGGTGGCTGAGTTACTGATGTTTCATTCAACTTACTGGTCTTGACTGGTCCTGTTTCTTCCATGATCCACTCCCAGCTTGAGTCCAAATCCTGAAAGCTAGCTGGGAAAAAAAAAGAGATATCTGCCTTGGGGAATACTCTCAGGGTAACTAAGTTAAGAAAGTCTATAATGAAAATTGTGAGGGTTGGAGATGAAGCTTTCTTAAATGAGCAGCAGCACATTATGGAATGAGCCGTCAGAACAATTTGTATTTGCCGCCGTGATTTTAGATCCGACTACAAATAATTTATGCGTCTATTCACAGAAGAAATTTGCCACCATCACACAGAGAAGGAAAAACAAACAAAACGGAAAGAGGTTTTATTAACACCAGTTTAAGGTAGAATCCTTTGCAAGTTTTTCTTTGGCAGCAATCTGATATATTGATTTAACACTTTGACAGCTAAAGTATCAAAATCTGGATTCTTATCCAAACAATAATCTAAACCCTTTGATGCTACTTTTGCTCCTACATTTGAGAGCCTCAAAATCAAAAATATCAAGGTTGTTTTCTCCATAAATTAAGTTCAGCAAAATGAATTCTTATTTTTTCCTACAAAATTAGAGAAAGTATTTCATTTGTAATGACTTTCTTCTGACAGTCTATTAACCATAATGAGTACCTGTGTTTTTCACATCTGCAAACATGAAATCTTTGATACTTGTTGAGCTGCTGATGGGTCTCTGAAGCGAAAGTGGCACTCCGTGGAGGAATTACACTATATTAGAACAAACATAATGAAATCATTCCTCAAAAGTATATTAAATTGTACAAGGCTGAGTTTGCAGTATTCTAAAATGAGAAGAAAGATCTATTCAAATATGAATAAGTGAGAGATTATCTGCAAGAAAGGGAGAAGTTTAGCTTCTAGCACAGGTGCTTTAAAGCACAAAACCCACACCATTAAGCTCTGGCACAGCTGCTTCATAATAAATAAAAAAGAGAAACAAGAGAAACACCCATTAAAGTCTCATATGAACCAACCTATGAAGAAAAAAAGTCATTTGTTTGTAAACTACCATCACATTAACAATGGAGGCCAATTGAGAAAACCTCCAGGTCTGACAGGATGATTTTAAACTAAGAGTGTGGAATTGTTTATTAAGACTTTGAGTGACAGTCTAATATATTAAATCAGTTCAGAAGATTGTAAAATGCATTAGCATTAGCAATTTAATACCTCCAACAAATTTAACTGTCACTCACGGCGTAGCTGTCCTTGTTAAAGGGAAAAAATCCTGAAGCGCCATCTTTGTCTTGATGGACAATAAAGTTAGGAGAGGCAAAAGCCCTTCTTTGTACCCTGGTGATGAGAGAACCGTGTTACATTTATCATAATTAACTTTCACAGTTGGCAGCATTTTTTGGCAAATGTGTTATTTGCTCAAGCTTGTGAAAGAAGTTTTAAGAACTAATCATGGGAGCCAAGCCTTCGCTCGCAATCGTTTCAGGGCTGGATTTTAATCAATTTAGAAACGTAATTACATGCCAAATGTGTACACAGTTACTTTGATTACACACAGAAATTGGGCAGTTTCATAGTCAACTAACTGATTGTAAGCAGTTGGGTGCAAAACATCTCGTCTGAACGAGCACTTGTTAATAACCTTGTCTTACAGCCATGCGGGGAGCAGCACAGCAAACTTCTTCAAAAAACCAGGATCTTTAGAGGAAATATTTCCAATTTCTGCTTTTATTCAGATCGACGAACTCTCTGTGTTTTGTTATATTTTCTTAATATTAATTGCCACTATTAACAGAGCAAAAGCTGAGCTCAAAAAGAATGAAATGCAAAAGGAGATCCCTCAAACATTCCTTGTGATTACTTTGCAGTGAGTAATGAAAAGGATCCCACATGTATGGTCCATGTTCCGTATGCTCTTTCAGCACCAAGAACTGAGCAGAACTGCTCTGGTATTTGAAGGAACAGACGTAACAAAGTGCCAGAGGATGGACACCAGTCACTGGGTGAGCCAAGCAGCGTTTAGGCTGCAGCAAACAACGCTGCTGTGCTCTTCAGGAGGGCTCAGGTAACTGCTGCTCGTCTGTGGAGATGCTCCTGAATCCTAATATTTGTGTGCCATGAGTATCATTAACCTGACAATTAGTGTTAATTTTTGAATGGCCCCATATTTGATAACTTTCCTCTCTCCACTCAAGGAGCGGCAGCGGAATCCCAGTTCCTTTGTGGAGCGGGGATGGAGAACACCAGCAGCAACCAACACACAAAATGAACAGTTTGCTTAATAATAATCAGGATTGACAGGTTAATAAAGTCACTGCCTAAAAAGAAGTCACATTTGTGACTATAATTTGAAACAAACACTTTAATTTAATGCCTCTTAGGATAAATGGTAACAACATAGACAGAGCTAGACGAAACAGGAGTAATATTAAATAGTTTACTTGGTGTTTTTTCTACCAAGATTTTCAAACTACACTAGCAAAATTATATCTTGGGGCATTTTGTAGTTAAAATGCAGAAAAGCAGGATGTGACAAACTGAGTGGTGTGAACAGGCACTTGGAGCAACAAGCAGCTCTAACTCTTCCTGTGCAGCGGGAAATCATGGGAAGCAGCTCTTGCCTAGTGCTGCTTGGGACATGTCCCCTCATGCTTTGCAGATAAAGAATTACCCCATCATTTTCCTTTTAGTAAGACAGTGAACCAGAGATATCACTAAAACAGCTTTTACAACTAAAAATGTTGATTAAATGTCCATGTTTTCTTCTTCTTCTTCTTCTTCTTCTTCTTTTTTTCCCTACCAGTAGCTATTGAAGAGTTTACATTTACAGCTGATTTGTTTTCCAGCTTATCTGTCATTTTACACCCTGTTTTTTTGATTTATTCCACTGAACGTGCATTTACTCCACTGGAAAAATAAAATCTCCTTTGCTCAATTAATTTGCCTTTTGGAAGAATTGTTGTCTCCAAACATTCCCACAATTAATTCTTCATACTTTCTTCCCTTTTAATCTAGCACAATGAAAAGGTGAACTAAACAATGGTTTATTTGGAAAGCAAAACAACAGCAAGAAAATATCATTGACTGGAGTTTTCCTCTTTAATCAGTTCTCTCCTCTGCTCTTCCCTCTTTTCTGCCCTGAAATATCAGATTCTTTTCAAGTTTACCAACTCCTGTATGTAATGTGTGTTCAAACTCCGGATGAAATGAATCCCTAAGAGACCTATGAAAAACTGGGACTAGGAAATCCTTCCTGCAACCTCTGTTTTGCCATCAGATGTACAAGTCTGACCTCCCCTTTCAATTAGAATTACAAATTGTCCTCCTTTGAACTGGTGATGTCTTTTTCCCCTAAAGAACATGAGAAAACCAGGTTTACTCATTGTAAAACTACCATGTACTTTAAAAGGTGTGTACTTCTACATGACTTTTTAATCAAAACCACCATTAAAAGGCAGTTTAGAGAAATGATGACTTTTTATAACTTGATCTTCAAGCTGAGCAAAATCTTCTGCAAAATGTAGATTTAAAGACCTGAATAATTCATTTAATCTGCGGAACATGATTGAAACCATGTTTAGAAAGAGCTGCCTTGGGCCTCCAAGGCCAAAGGGAAGCTATTACATTTGAATCAGTTTGATTTTGAACTTCCTTGAAACATAAAGTGTCAGCGCGAGCGCAGAGATAACAGCAAACCCTGGCAGGGGGGTTGTCGAGATAAAACTCAAAGACTGGGAGGTGCTTTGATAGTTCAGAACCAGGGGTCAAAGGAGTGCCTCAGGTAGGGAGCTACATCCGGAGCAGAGCACCCTTTAACAGATCTTTTTACTACCCAGCATTTCTGGCCAGGTGGTGAGATTTCAGCAGGTGGAACAGTTGTATTCCAGTAAGTTCAGTTTGGACACTCAGCTCATGCCCTTCACTCAAAGGTGTCAGGACTCTCAAAAGTCATTCTATCAGCTGTGAATTAAAAAATGAAACTAATTAATTTCCATCCTCCAAAATAAGAATGCTTAGTGTAAGGCGACTTTTCCAATTATATATAATAAATATAATATAAATACACTATAATATATTAAATATAATGCAATAAATAAAATTTATACCGTATTATATAATGTATAATTGATATGATGTGACATGATATGATATTATATGACTAGTATAATATTAAAAAGTAATTCTGAACTGTGTTCTTCCCCTCCAGCTCCTTTTTCCCTGCTGCAGTTTTAATTCCAGACCAGGTCATGTACAAAGAGCTGAGCTTCCCCGCCCATGATTCCATCATTCTCTAATTAACAACTTGGTGGTTTGGTAACAGAGGAATATTGAAGTTTTATAGAAGTGCCGAGCTTATTCCTCTTACAACACACTACATTTAATTTGCTTGTTCTGGAAGGCAGAAGAAATTGAATGTGCAATGTAATTTGGTCAAGCTTTGGAAAGTGAATATTTGAGGTGCACTCAACTGCTGGTTATTTTTCAAGACAAGTTAAAATGCAAAAAAAAAAAAAAAAAAGCAGCACAAGAAAACATTGTTTGAGATCAGTAAGCAAGTCTTAAAACAACAAAGAAAAGAACAAAAAAGGTACTTAGCAGTAAAAACTGAAGTGTGTTGAGTGTGCAAGACAACACAGTTTTCCAGGCCTGCTGATCAATACAAATCTAACATTAATCTAAGGAAAACTGGTGTGTTACAAAGGCTTTCCCTGGTGAGAGGTGATGGTTTCTTTTTTCCTTTTTCTAACAAATGAAACTGGAACAAATGTGGTTCCAAATGATCTCTTCTTGAATGGTCCTGTTTGCTTTTTGAGTAGGTTTGTTCTTCTTGCATGGACCGAGTGACTTGGAGAAGTGGCATTCAAATAATACCAAAATTCCTCATTTCCCACATCATGCTGTTAAACCAGTGCTAATTTCTTCTGCAGACTGAACATTCAAGAACAGTCTATAAAGTCTGGGAGACACTCAAAAAATCAGAGAAAAGTTCAGATTTTCAGTGGCGTGCAAAATATGGAGACGCTGAAAAAAATCATTTTATGGCAATCCCGTCAGTGTAGGAAACCCTCTGAAACAGAGTCAATTTGGCTCTTGTAAAGAAAAGCAGTGTTTATAACCGTAAAATATCACCATACTAGCTGCAAAATGTATTTGAAATATGGAATTTAAGTCCCCACGATGGAATTCAGCTACTCTGAGTTTGTTATTTCTCTCCACTGGGCTCAGCATTATGTTCTCGGGGGGAAAAGGAACATTGTTCAGCAATACCCCAAAGAGGAGAGGCACAGTCCTTTCTGTTGTATTGCTGTGTGTTTTCACTCTGAGCATTGGAAGAGCCACCCAGAGCACAGGATGTGCACCTGGGGAATATTTTAGCAATTGCAATAAATGAGACAAAACAAATACCCTTCTCCACCTGTGAGTGCCTGATGTTCGCCGGCGAATATTTTCCGTCAATTTGCTGTGGAGTTAAATCCCCCTGCTAGTCAAGCGCTCCTGCGGAATTTTTTTTTTTTTTTTTTTGTGTAGATGAGAAGATATTTTGTTGTTGTTGAAGTAATTTCAAGGCAAAGCTGGCTGCTCAGAGAGTCAGAGCTGCACACCCCACCCTGCAGGGATCCCCCACCACCACAGGCCCTGGTGTTACCAGAGAGCCCTCACAGCCCCAGCCAGGCTCTTCAGCAGCTCTTCCAACACCTCCACTCCGAGCTGCAGCGTCTGCTGAAGAAATCTGTGAATTTTTCCGGGTTTGTTCATCCCTTCCCAAGTGCAAAGCCTGTGGTGTGGCAGCTCTGTTCCCCTCCCAGCAGGAATTTTAGCCAGCATTGTTGTTTTAACGTGTGGCTGCACAAAATGGTTCCAATTAGATTCTGGTGGCAGTAAATAGCACTATTGTCGTCCTACTGATAAATATATCTCTTTTTTTTTTTTTGGTTGTTGTTTCCTAGAAGATGACTTTCAGGCAACCACAGATATTAAAATACAGCAACACAAACAGATATTATGGATTTAATTCAGTGGTTTGAAATATATCAGCCAATGTTAATTCCCACATCCCTTTCCAGTCCATTAAATACTCTATTTTTTAATTGAAGTTATAATATTTATTTGCTCATTCTCACCTGTTTTGGTATGCTACATTTCTTCAGTAATTTCTCTAGTGATTTGTGCTTAGATTATTTTATTCCTTCCATTATCTCTGATTTAATTGTCCCCTATCATAGAGAAAAGGCTGTGTGCCAATTTCAAGTTGGTGTTACATAATTTAGATTCAACTTTGTTTGGAAAGTTTCCCAAGCAATGAGATTTTCATTATTTTATAGAAAATATTAATAACCATGCCATCTTCTCAAAAAACCTGCCATCAATAAACAGGAGATCCCAGCACTCAAAGTTTTATTTCAGCAGTTCAGAATATAAAACTTCTGTCAAAAAGGAATTTATTCCTTCCCAATGAAATATATATAACCAGCATATTAGAGCAATCTTTCCATATGTTGTAAAATATATCATTTAATGGCTGAAATATTTGTTAGTTGAAAAGTGCATCCAGCCTTAACACGACGAGGCTTAGGCTGTAAATCTCTGCTTCATAACAGTCACTCAGGGGAGGAGGGCTGGGTTTATTTATTTTCATCTCACTGATTCTAATTTTTGCATGAATCATGTGAAGCGCTTTGAGCTCGTAAGCTTTAAGTTGATGCTTTAAATTCGTTGTTGGTTGCAGCAGTAATTCAGAGATAGAGAGCCCAGAACGGCTGGGTTTCCATGCAGGCAGCGGGGTACAGGAGCACGAAGCAGTGTGTGAGCTCCCCAGGACAAGGCTCCCCTCCCGCCAGGAGCAGCGAAGGCTCAGGTGCTGTCTCAAGGCAGCAGCGCCACGTGAGCAATGCCGATGAGATGGGGACGAATCTGCAATCTGCCCACACCTGGCTGCAGCGGCAGCCACCGGCCTTGCCAGCAACTGGGAAATGCTTTTTAAAGCCAGCCAGACACCCCTGAGCCATTTCAGCACCAGGGGAGAGCAGGGGGAGCACTTCTGCATGAGCGTTTGGGAGTTAAGGTCTAATAACAGCAGTGCTCCTAGAAAGGTCATCTTTGTTTCGTGACAGTCCTAAAAAATCAAACCAAAGCTCCCCTTCCATAGTAAAATAAAGCTCAATTATTTTCAGTGCTTGGAAAACAAACAGGAGTGTCCTCTCCCCCTCACTGCAGTTACAGTCTCTCAGAATACGGCCTGTGGGCTGACTAGATCAAACACAGCTGCTCTTTGCAATCTCAGTTGCTCACAAGAACTTGAAGTGCTAATTCTGCCATTTGAAATTTATTGCAGAATTTAAATCTGCTGCATGTTGTTCGAATCAAGGGCATTTATACAGATTTCAGTAAAGCCCGGGATGAGACCATAATATTCACATAAGGGGATGATGTTACAGTGAGCAGACTTACAATGAGAAGGTGATTTAAGAAGAAGACATGCCATGTATCTATCCACATCTACAGGGGAAAGTTCGTTTCCTGTGTTTTGACACCCTTTCTAACACAGCACTGAATAAATCACCATATTTCAATAACATCTGCAAATCCAGGAACACTGTGATTCCAAAGTGACAGATCAGTGGGAGGCTAAAAGAAAATAAGAACAATAAATTAAAAAGGGAGACATTGCGGAATTGCACCAGATCCAGATTGTGTTAAAGTGAAATCTCTGGTCTGGTTTCATCAAAGAGGTAGCAAGCAGAGTTTCTATCAGTTTTAAATTTCACTGGAAGAACAGTACCTTGTTTGTCATGTGGAGCATCAGCACTGGATGTGACTGTTCAACCCATTCCTTTTCCATCTGAAGCCCGCCCATCAAATCCACCTCTCTCCAGTTCAGAGAGCAGGATGTTGTGTGGGACCACGCCAAAGGCTTTACAGAAGTCCAGGTAAATGAATCTGCAGCCCTTCCCTTGTCCACCGGTGGGGTCAGTCCATCAGGGAAGGGTGGGAAATTGCCCTTGGTCCTGGAGAAGCCAAGGCTGGACGCCTGAGCCCAGCCATGAAATGGCAAAGCCCTGCGGAAGATCCAAACTTCTCTGTTGCTGCTCTCGCCAAAACAGGCGCCCACCTTTTCTGTCAGGATGACCCCAGTGCCTCTCGATTGCTGAGGCAGAACTGCCAAGGTGAGAAGTGATCCGGAAAAGGTTGTATAGCCTGGAGTCAGAATATTTGTTTTCAGAGATTTCCATCAGTTTCATGGGCTCCAAAACACATCATTTTCCTGTGGAATACAAACAACCCCAGTAAGGCATTCTGACAATGAATGGAGACAAATATCAGCTTTTTTCTAGGCAACAAAGTTCCAAAGTTTTCTCGTACAGAGAATGACCTGCCAGTGGCTGTTTCATCTTGTAAAAGTGGGATTGCAGCTCAGGTATTTTACTGTAGCTATCATGGATGTAGGTCAGAACAAAGAAAACACTACCACAGAACAAAAAAAAAAAAATCACACAGGGCTTTACAGATGAAATTGCAACCCATCACTATTCTGCTCTCAAATCTTTGATGACCAGGATTCCTCAGGTTCTTATAGCAAATAACTACTTATTTACGGCTTAAAATTTTATGTCAGACAAATCAAACCAAGAAAACAAAATAAACACCAGCAGTTTTATGGATAACTATGTTTCTAGAAATTTATCTAAAGATATGATGCATTCTCTTTCACTAAGACTGGATGTTTCTGCAAACTTTATTAGTTCAGCCAGAAGGGTTGAGAGAGAAGGTCAGATTGATCTCCTAGTGATTTCTTCAGTATTAAAAATTATGAAACTGGGAAAATATTTGCAGAACTGGTATCAGATCTGTCTGATCCCAACGCATCCTTTGGTAACAGGGGCATTGCCTCTGAAGAGTCTCGTGCATAAGGGCGGCTGTAATGACCAAGGCGAAAGGCAAGGCAGAGCTGGTTTTGATAAATTAGGGAGGCAACAGGAAAGGGCGAAGGTATCACATTAACATTGAATGGATGTATCAGCGGAGGCTATGGAGTAGAGGATCAGGGAAGACCAGAATGAAGCTGCTCAGAATTCAGGATTCAGCTGTTCGGAATTCAGGATTCAGCTGTTCAGAATTCAGGATTCAGGTGTTCAGAATTCAGGATTCAGCTGTTCGGAATTCAGGATTCAGGTGTTTGGAATTCAGGATTCAGCTGTTCGGGATTCAGGATTCAGCTGTTCCGAATTCAGGATTCAGCTGTTCGGGATTCAGGATTCAGCTGTTCAGACTGCCATCACAACATTCCCCAGAGCACTGAATGTTGGACACCACCGTTATTAGTGAATAGCATAACAAGAACAGGAGACCTTTGAAAGAGAGAGAGAAGAAAGAAAGGATTTTTGATGAATCCTGTAGTGGATATCTATTTTCAGTTTAAAACTCAACCCAATCTGGATTAATGTGTGCTGCTTTGCAATAAAACAACAATTTTTGGTTAATGCAATACCTTTTTCCATAGCACAGAGACAACTGTAGGTGTTTGAATTGTTTTGCCAGCCAGTGCTTTCACGAGATAGATTTTGTGTGGCACTGTGGAGTGATTTATGTGTGTAAGCAAAGTCAGGAGAAAGTCATAGATTTTAGTATTCTCTAGTACTTTCTTTAGCTTGAGCAATACTTCCTGTCCTGTTTCTTTGATGTACTGGATGCTCGATATCGCTGGCAATATAAATTCTTGCTTCAATCTTATTTACATAGACAGAAGTTATGTAGTGACAAGGTCCCTTCAAGGCTTGAATGGTTTGTTAATAACATGTACTAAATAGCATCTGGTATCAATCTTGTCCTACAGACATGCCTGTAGTGATTTAAAGCTTTCATTCTTTGAATTCAAAATCTAATTTTTAATGCACTTTCTGTCAGCTGTCTTCACAGCTTTTAAATGAGATTCTGTCCTCTTGACGTATTCACAGATACATTGAAATTTAACCAGAAAAAAAAAAAAAAGAGAAATAAAAACTTCTCATGTCTAAATAAAATGCCTATTCATGCTCATATGAATATTTTTGATTGTTGTTGGCTTTCAGTTATTTACTGATCTAGAAGTCAGTAATATTTTATTTACTGAATGGTAAAAAGAAAGTAACTGCTTGTGTGATTTGGATATGACTACTTAATTGCTGTTGTTGCTATTAGTTAAATAATTAAAAAGTCATAAACTTTCATTTCTATAATAACTTATTTGCAGAGCCCTCAATTAGCAATTTTACCTGCAAAGCCACGCAGCAAGTTGCTCCATGGATCCTGTGCTTCCTTTGTTTTCCACTCAGCTGCAAAATCCACATATTTAAAAGCAGGAAGAGGGTAACATTAGCATGTCTGTCCCTGGAGGATGCTCGTGGGAAACTGGGTTTCAAACCGGTACCTTTCTCCTCACTGACACTTCCATTCGAGCAGCCATTTCAAAATCTATTTGATATTCAACGAATATTAGCCAGCATCAGTTTGGGGAAATCCTGAGTTGGAGCTGTTGCCAGTTTTGGGTGTACAGTTGGGTACTGGAAAGAATGTCTCTAGACATCATTAAAGCCCTCTGAGGACATCCTTGGCAATGCTGGGAAGGTTTCTTTGAGTTTTCAGTATTTTAGTTCAGCCGTGCACAGAGTTCTTAGACTGAACTGCAACTTTGACTACACTTAAGGCCAATTCCCGGGAAAAACAAACACAACATTTACTTAAGGATCCAGCCTTTGGGAAAGATAAGAAAAAATTAATTCCTAGATAAACTAAATGAAATATCAGTTGTGACACCCAGGAGAAGGAAATTCCTTACTGCCCTTACCCTGTCCCAGCTACAACCTGACATCAACTGAGAGGAGAAACACTGGGAGGATTCTCTCTCCTCTTTAGTTGCCTTCCAAGTCTTTTGTCCAAAAAAGATCTGGATAAAATCTAGATCTCATTCATCTCTGATTACTGAAATACACATTGTCACTGTGTTGGAAAAAAATGCTAAAATAAATAAGTTTTTGTTCCTACAAGTTAGTGCTGCTCTTAACTTTACCTTAGTTCACATTACTTATTGTATTTACTTGCTAGTTTTGTAGAACATTAAAACCCAGGCAGAATAAAAGAGAAAAACCAGCTGGATACAAAGCTGCTAATGCAGATTATCAAAACTGACAGAGAATGTAAGAGTAAGATACAAATAAGGCCGTTGAGAAATAACAATAAAGAGCAATATCTTTATTTTTAAATGGATTGTTACAGGAGAAGCCAGAGGGGCCGTGAGCCTGCTGTGAGGGATGGCATGGGTCAGGGGACATGGGATTGTTTCCCAGGATTACCTCCTGCACGTCATTCACACTGGCTGCCCTTTTAAACTCCACACGGAGCCTTTTTGGGATGCCATACCTAATCTGGTACAGAGCTTTTGCTGAGATGACACACACGCCTTGTGGGGACACATTAAGTTATATTATCTGGGAACGCTTCCATTTGCTGCCTGCCTCATCTCCCTCACTCTCTCTCTGTACCCTGTTCTGTTCTCTCAACATTTCACACTCTGTTTTGAAGTTTGTCCTGCTTAACTTAACACCTTTAATTACTTCATTCTTTAGTTCTACGTTTTGTCCCTTCTTGTGTGTGTGATATCTAGAAAGTGTTGGGAAATCACGGCCTTTTTGCCATTTACACGGACTTCTGTCATGCCCAGATCTCCTCTCTGAGATTCAGAACTTCACCTGAAGACATCCGAGCGATTCTGGTGGCTCTGAAGAGCTACCTTTGCCTGCAATCCAGTAAAGCACCTAAATGCCTGAGTCTGGCTGAGTTCCCCATTGCTAAATTAAATTAATTCCCCAGAGTTACCAGTTTTTACTTTTGCTATAATATTCCTAACACACAGTCATTTTCTAGCAATTTTTTCCCCCAAGTGCAATTATTCTACCTCAGCTGGACTTCCTCTGAAGTCTCCTTTGTGACTGCCCTCGAAAGATCACTCTAAACTATTCTCTGTGCTTGTGGCAGACAAATAAGAAAACACTCCTATCAATTTCACTAAAGAGTAAAACTTTAGTTGGGCTTGTGACAAGGGTGGATAAGCAGCACTGGCTGAGGTGGCAAAGCCCGCATTCCTGCAGACTTTTAGGATGAGTTGGATGGCTTCAGTCTCACTTTCCCTTGGCAGGGGGGTAAGACATCCCCTCTGGTATTGTGTTACTCTGAAAAGGGCCGTGACAAATCATCCCTCACTCATTGAAGTCTCATGCAGATTTCTCTGTAGCACTCCATTGTGCAGATCTTCCAGGAGTCCTTGCCCTGGTATCATTCCATGCATTTGACTTCAACTGCACAAGGCTTTGCCTCTCCTGCGCTGTCCTATCTTCTTCTTTTCATCTGACAATAAAGCTTCTACAATAACAATGTCTTTTATTCTGTCGTGAATTTAAATTCTTTCTTTGCCAGCTTTGATTTCACACACAAACGCTGCCTTTCAGCCAGGACTGGCCCGTGAAGAAGGCAGGTGTGAAGAGCCTCTGTCTTCTTATTAAAACATTGAAGTGTTGGTGGAAAATGTGCTTTGTTTTTGAGAGAGCCATAAAGAAGTTATAATTTAGAGATTAGCTGTTCAATAAGGAGGATGTGGAATATTTCTCATCTCTCATCAACTCAATATCAATTGTTATCTCTTCAATATCAATTGTTATCTCTTTTCCTGCACTTTCCATTTTATGCGTAATTATTATTCATCGTCGTTATGAAGTGTGAATTATGAATTATTCATGAATTAATGAATAGCTTAAAATTTGAAATTTAACATCCAAAATGCATTAATTCTGTGTTGCTCATTTGCAGCCAGACCTCTGGGTTCTGTGCTGTTCTTTGTCTCCTGTTTGTCACACCAATGTCTTGCTGCTCCTGTCTTTGTCCTTTCTGTGGTTCAACACAAATAATCCCAAGAAAGGACCCTGCAGGCGTCTTAGGGAATTCTGCATGGCTTCGTTGAAGACGGTCAGATTCATTCTGAATAAACTTTAAAAATACGAGAAAGGATTCATGAAACTTGACTCAACAGAAAATAAGAATAATTTTGGACTTTATATTCTTTTTCATGCTTATTTCAATTCAGAATATGCTCTTGGAAGAGAAAAACAATCAGCTTTTTACCGGGTTTTGCCTGGTGGAAAAAATGGAGGACTCCAATTTGTTGGAATATTCATATTTTTTTCAAGTACAGGTGAAATATATAAGTCCTGCAGCCTATATTTAAGATTCCCTCATCATGCATATTAAAGCCATTTCCCTGGTTTATTTTGCTTAGACAGAATTTAGCGATGAAGATTAATTTATCCAAGTACATAAATGTGTTTCAGGTAATTCTCCCAGCAAACGAAGCATCATTAAGATCTCCCGAGCCTTATCATTAACTACTCTTCTCATGGTGCTGAGTTTATCACTATGAACTGGCAAAATTTGGGAATAAAACAAACGCATTTGTCCAGTTTTGGATCAATGCCTCCTGTTTCGTTCTTTAGCTCAATAGGCACTAATACTTAATCATCTTGAGACAGGAAATGCTTCTATGGCTCTCGTTTGGTGTTAAGGAAGAGAACATTAATTATTGGATATAAAGCCCGTTGGATTTTCCTTCCACAGGATATTCCTGTGGGAAGGCTTGTAGCAAGAAACATTATTTCAGCAGTTTTACCGCTGTGCATCCTTAGTTTTAATTGCCACAATCCACCATTTACAAACTTACATGGATCATGCTTACAGCTGTGGAGCTGTGCTTCTGAATTCTACACATTTTACATTTATAAACTTCCCTTTCCAGCTGTCTCTTGTGCAGTAAGTAAATTTATTAACTCCGATGAATTTTCACTAACTTTTCTCTAAGACAGCACCAACTTTTTACAGAGAATTTTCGTAGTGGCAATTATCACAATGTCTGATTACTGTGAACTTGTATTAGCCTTTTTTCAGTATAAAAATGAAATGAAAGCCCTAAGGGATGCACATCTAATATTCAAGATTTTATCACTTTAAAGACTTGCTACAAATTGCATAAAAGGAAACTCTGCACCTTCTCAAGACACAGAGTTTTAATCATTTTTATATTTCTTTCATGAAGAGATTTTCTTTGCATCTAAAATAACCTTAAAGAGTCTCCAGGATCAAAATGACTTACTTTTTGCTTCCCTTTCATAACTATTTTTAATATTGTGTTCTTTTTTTTTTTTTTTTTTTTTTTTTTTTTTTTTTTTTTTATTTTTTTTTTTTTTTTGACTGTATTAACTGCAATTTTACAGGAACTCCAGGACTCTGGAGCTCCATAAGCAGTTCCGGTGTGTTTGGCACAGACAGACCTCTCCAAACATCTTGTTCTACCTCCCTTTTTGAAGGGCTGCACACGGGGCTGTTTTGACACAAGTGCCACAAAAGCCATTCCCTTTCTCTAGGAAAGAAGCCCCACAGAATAATGCCTGGTTCTACCTTGATTTTTCTTTTAATTTGTTGGGAGATTTGCCAAAACCAGGAGGGAATTGAAGCTACATCTTCATCCCTCCTGATCAAGCCACTGAGCTTGTAGAGTGTTTAATACCCGGCTCTTCCTTCTTCTCTGAACATAATTTAAAACTTTAGTCTTAATTTTGCATATTATGAGCATCTACCAGGGAAACTGCTGGAACTGTAATGCAGGTCAGCTCACTGGCACATCCTACAACATATTTTATTGTTAGGTACACAGTCTTTGTTATGAAAAAACATTCTATATTAGTTTATAGTAAGAAGTAATTTTAAGTATAAATGGCCTTTTTAGAGATGTGGCATCATCTTCCTTTCATTGCCTGCCATACTAATAGGAGAACAGCAGATGCTCAGGCAAGATTCAATTCACCTTAATTTGTTCAAGCTTAATTAGCAGCTGGGATGCATCTGGCAAATAAACATGAAAATAGTGACAGGCCGAGTTAAAGGCAAAAAGTAAAAGGCTTTTGTTCATTAACCACATGTTCTTCGTTGTGAGCGTTATGTGCTGAAGGCAAAATCATTTTTAAACTCTTTTATCTTTTTTGTAAAGGATAGAAACCCTCATACCCATGGCTTCATTCCCTGTGCTCTTGTGCAGGTGAGCCGTGTGGAAACAAGAGCAGTGCCCCTATGAGATGTTCCCGCACAGGTAAATGCTTGTTCCATCACAGCTTAAATATATGGCCCGAGCTTGTATAAACAGAAGAGAGCAGTTTCTCCAAGAATTAGGTAGGCAAAATGGACCCCTTGAGATGTAATTAGGAATTATTTACAACCCTGAATAATGATCATGCAGTATCTTGCACAAAGCAAAATAAGCAAAGGCAATTCTGAAGAGATCCCTGCTGCCATTAAATATGTGACTAACTAGCAAAATGAGGGGCATAACGATAAGAAATGTGCACTGTCTTTGCAGCAGTCTTGGTTCCAAAGCTCCTGCCTACATAAATTCCAAAGTTGTGCATTAGTTGTTGCTGAGTAAGTGATGAAAGCAGCAGAGTTTTTTTTTGAAAGTGGAACTGTTCAAAGCATAAGATTCCTTGTGTTCACTGTCAAAGTAGGATTTTTGGACAATGAGGAAGAGTGGAGGAGGGGCAAGATTAAACAGTGATAAAGGAGCCTGTGAATCAAGCCAAGTATTAATTCCTAACGTAACCCAGAACAGGGCTTTGGCAGGTGGCAAAGAGAGAGAAGGAGACTCTGTGCTACCCTTGGCTTTAATTTCCCAAACTTGGCTGTATCATAGAAGGAATTAAAGAAATCTTTGTTCCTCCTTATTTATGTAAAACCAGCCATGCCATCTTCAGCCCCCACCCAAAATCCACTCAAAATCTTAGCCTTCCACTTCCATGTTCTCTGTTGAAGATTCCTACAAGTTTAAGAATCTAAGAATCGAAGAACCCTATGGTTTTTGACTCACCAGGATGCAGTAAATCTTATCATCAGACCAATGCAACAATGCTAGTGTTTTCTCGAAAGAAAATAGCATGAACTCTGCAAAAGCAGGTAACAACATTTCCCTAAGTGAGACGTGTGGTAGACGGAGCTCGGCAGACCGACGAAAGGTGGCAAAATCTAACTAAAGAAAACTGCGTAACTGTGGGGAAAAGGGCCATCAGGTAGCTGCTGGCCACTCTCATGGTCTTCATGTTTTGCTGTCTCTGTAGAAAACTCTTTCAAGACTGATTCAGGCACTGCGTGGTCACTGTTAAACAATGTTCCATGGCTCTCTTATGGCCTTTACATGTCCAAGGTAGCCAGGCTGTCCAGGGGCTGTGCTAATTTCTACTGTATCAGCCAATCAAATACAGTCAGTGTTTCTGTTGCATTTTTTTCTTTTTTTTTCTCCCCCCCCCCCCCCAACAGACTGTAAAAGCCATCTGTGTTTTAGAAGATGTTTAACGTCACTTGGAGTGTAAAGACAGAATGTCTAAATGAATGGATGAGGCTGAAAAGGCATCAAAGAGACAGGAAGGAGGCAAGATTTGGTACAGGATGTTTTATTAGTGTTTATTGGCTCCCGGTAATTTGGTAACTGTGCTTTGCTGCAGCTCCATCAATGGCAAAGCAGTCAGGGCAGAGCAGATGTGTGACCAGTGCTCATCCAGGCATGGTGGCCCTCAAGGAAGAGCTGAATCCAGGAACGCCATGGTTTTGCCCTCAAGCCAGGGGAAGGATGGCTTGAGGAAATAATGCGGTGTCTCAAACTGAGACTGGTCTGAAACACTCCTCAACCCATTTCCCTGACATTCATATTTATACTGACACCAGTAGCACACACAGCTCAAACCCCACGCCTGTTAAACTGATATTTTCATTGCAGTCCCAGGCTGCAGTGATTCCCCTGGCATGGCTCAGGCTGCTGATGTGTGTGGCTGTACACGTGTGCCCAAAGGCTGTGCTGGGGATTGATGTTAAATGCTTTATCCTCTTCTGATAGAAGCCAGAAGCAAAGTTCTCAGCCTCTTCAGAGGTGCAGAATAAGGCCAACAGTCAATTTTGAGATATAAGTGTTTTGTGAGCAGAGCAGATGCTGATTGATTAATTATTTATAATGGCACATTCTGGAGGATGAATACAGATAAAAACTCAGCAAAAGCTATTGAAAATGGAGCCTACCTTTTTTATAAAGTACCTGGGGATATTACATTTCAAAAGAATTCTAGAAGTAAATCTCAGTATTAAAGCCATTTCCATAAGTTTTTAATGTTAAGCCTCTTTAGCTCAACAATGAAAACACTTAACTTCACAGTTTGACAGAGAGGAGTATTAGCAAATATCATGGAAGGACTGTGTCATGCCAGTAGCTCATTCTCCTTAGAGAAATTATCCAGCAAAGTCCTTATGATTTATGAGAGGAATTGAACCAAAATTAGCTATCTTACAAGTCATTGGCATAATCACTTTTACCCTTGTTTTGCTTGAAATATCCATGAGCACCCCATAGACAGGCCCGTGTCTTTTTCCTCATCTTTTGTGCTTGGCTATCTATAAATAGCTTGTTGTGAGTATCTGAGACGGGGTGTGTGAAGCATTGATTAATTACATCCTTCTGACTTGATCTGCGTCTCAAGGATCCACACTGGAGGTAACTTACATAAAGTCCTCGAGTTTCTAACAGTGACCAAAGGTGTCACAGGGGCAAGCAGGTTTTTATGGGGTTTGGGTGGTGAGATTCATCATGTTCTCAGTAATGCTGAACAGAGGAGAAACTTGAGAGTCCTCTGAGCTAAAGCAACTCAAAGTCATTTAAAGATGGGAGAGCTGCAAGGGAGAAACCCCAAACTCTCCTAGGCTTGAAAACCCTTTATGGAATGGCTGGGCCGATCTGTCAGTGGCTGCTATTCGACAGATTAGCCTTGCTCTAACCTTGGTGTTTGTCTCATCCCTCAGGCAGCCACTGGAGCTCACCACCCTGGCAAAAACTGCACCAGTCCCTAGAACCAGAGAAATATTTCTGGCAAAGTCAAACAGTTCTGCTGTTATTTTATAATATCCTGTTGTGCAAATGCTCCACTAAAATACATAGTCCTGGTATTTTAGTACAGAGTTAAATATCAGTGCGACTGGACAATGTGAGTCTGATTACGTTAAGCACGGAGTCCAAGTTCTGCTTCCAGACTGGTGATTTAACAAATCACCTGGTATTGTACAGAGTGTGATCAGGTGTGCAGCCCAGCTTTTGCTGTGGGGGAATATGAATATTTTAACTTAATATCACATTTTATTAGTATTGGTATTAAGCAAAGCTCATGCACTTGGGGCATTCATTGAAACTGAGTCCAAAAAAACCAATGAATGGAGCTGAAACAAAAATGACCTCTGAAAGTCAGTCTCAACACACCTTTCCCTGTCACAAGCATCTCAGCAAATGAATTCTTTGCCTGGTTACTAAAATGTCTAAAAGACAAATTTTTTTCCCCCAAGCCTTATCCATCCAAACTCCTCTTGACAGCAGTGAAGCACAGACACTTTTCCAGTGCATGGACTCACCTTCAGTGGAACTATTCAGGTTTAAATCAGCTAAAAATCTAATAGTCAGGGCTGCACAAAAGGGGAAGGATTAGGCTTTACCTGGGTGACAGGACTATGCAACCTCCTGGTTTAGTGAGGAGAGCCAGCCTTATCAGAAAAAGTCAATGCCCAGGAGATGCGAAAAATAGAAGAGGCCACCTCCATCAATTTCTGGTCTGAGAAAAGCATGAGGCTGAAAGGCAAAGCAGTGAATGTCTTTAACAGCTATAGATTAGAGAGGGAAAGTGGATCTGAAAATCTGACTTTTTCACAGAGATGTTCAATACCTATCCAGTGAGGAGACTGCAGACTCTTAAAGGGATTAAACCTGTGATTACACAAAAATGGCACTTCCACTGAGAAACAGACTGCTAAATCATGGAGATTCTGGGAAGGGCAAGAGGAGCAAGCTTTAGAAAGGCTGATGCTAAAGGGCAGCAGCTCTGGGGAAGCTGGGGAGGCGGTTGGGGTTTTACTCCAGCAAGAGAGACTGCTACACATGAGGAGTTTGGAATGAGGCTGACAGCTGGCAGGGCAGAGATAATGTTGGGAGGATGTTGGTGGAAGGGGTAAGAAATTGAAGAGCTATTTGTTCCTCGGTCATAGGGATAAATTGAAAGTGTCCTGAGCCTCCCTGAAAGTTGTGGCAGGTAAATTTAAGTCCTTGCTTCCTCAGCTGAGTCACCAGAGGACACGATGTGATGTATAGGCAGCGTTTGGAGTAAACAGAATAATTAGAGTAATGTACAGCCCCCAGGATGGATAAATATGTGCATGAGAAATGGAGACTCCACCAGTTTTTAAGCACTGCATGAGAAGTATGTCGACTTGCATGTAATTAAATTGCTTTCTCACTCTCTGTGTTTTATCTAGTTTCTGCAGAATGAAACCTTCCTTTTTGGATCTACATCTCTGCATTATGTCATTAAGTTAATTGAATGGTAAAGTTTATTGAATGGTGAAGAAGAAGTGAGGAAGGAAGAGTTCTATTTTATTTTTTTCCGTACTAAAGGACTTTATATGCCAGAGTAGAGAAGGCCTATGAATCTAATTGCCAGAGCCACTATTGAAGTAAGAAAGGAATTAAGATGGGATTTATTCAAATGCCAGGTACAGTAGAAGGCAAATAGAGTCTAATCCGTTTTGGTGATTCTGGTAGGAAATAAAAACACATAGGCCCATAGGATTACTCTCTTCTAAGAGGAAGAAAATTACATCTAAATCCATTCATTTTGTAAATTAATTGCCTTGAAATGACAGCCTCCTTTGACAAGGAATAACCCTCAGAGTTTGATCCAGGTCCCACCAACGTCAGTGGGAAGCTCTTCAGTGATTCTACAGACTTGGTGGCAAGGAAGTTGTGGGAATTGTCTAAAAAGATCTCTTTGAAGAAAAAAAACCCCAACACTTGGAATCAGACAATTTCCTGGCCCCCTGCTATGCTGTATTTTTTTCAAGCATAGAAACTGGACCTGCTGTAATTTATATGAATTCAAATCCTTTTCGGGTCTGGAGTACTTTCTTTGGATAATATTTTTCAGTTATCTCAAATGTACAAAAGGGAGCTCAGTAGGACTAAACCCAACTAGAAGCTTGTTCCAAGTTTGTAAAGGCCATTTTTGGCCATTCCTGACAGGTCACCAAAGGAACTCGTTCCTTGTTTCCTCCTAAGCATGGTATTTACTTGGGAAATGTGCAGGGAGCGACTCCACCCATCCTGACATGCTGGAAATGGGATGTGCTCAGGCACCCAGCTTAACCATGAAAATTATCTGTAAATGAACATTTTGTTAGAAAAGTATCCTCCCGTGCTATTGCTGCTCATGAAATCACCCTGCATCTCCCATGAAAGGTACCAGTGCAACATTTGTTCCCTTATACTTGTGGGAGATTTTTCACGCGGAAAGCTTTCCAATTGAAAGATACGGTGCTGCCAAAAAGCATTTTTAATGAAAAATGCCAGTTCCAATAGAAAAAAAAAAAATCAATCATTTAAAAATATTGTAAGGCTTTTTCTTTTGGATCAGTTTTTACGAAAAATGAAAATGAAGTCTTGCACTGTTCTCCACATCCTTGGCTCTGGGGAGAGCATGCTGCCTGCTAGATAGACCTGCCCTTTTCCTTGGAAAGGGAAGATATTTTTCTCAGGTCTGACACTGATGGTTTTCCCCCAGTCACTCAGAACTGTGACTTGCATCCCTTTGGGATGCAAGCAGAGACAGTTCCTTGCCAAAACCAAACAAATAAATAGCATTTGTGTAGGAAATGTGCCCAGTAAGGTCCTCTGTAAATGTGTTCAGAGGCTGGGTGTTACCTAAAGAGCTTTCACAGATGTGCTGCCCAGGGAATTAATGTTCATGAATGATTATGTTTGGTATTTGGAAAATATTTTTTCTCTTGAAACCATCCACCAAACAGCAGCTGGTCTATGCACAGGATCCCGGCTGGGGAAGGGAAGGCTTTCAATTCATGCCACGAATGGGAACGGGGAAACTGCAGAGCAGAAAGGTCTTCGCGGCTTCTTCAGGTCCTCACTGTGAAAAAAACCCAATCTGCAAGGTATCTTGCTCCCTGTTCTAAACTAAAATGAGGAGATAATGCTGCTTCTTTATGCCCCAAATGCTCAATAAGAAGCAATGAATTGAGAATGCAGAAACTTGCATTTTAAAGCTACTAACTTAAATAGGGAAGCTTAAAAAGCAATTCTAAGCTAAACTGAGGGCAATAACTAATATAAGGATCTGATGGACTAGAAATTACCTCCATTAGCAGGTCCCTCAGTTAAACATTTCTGTATTAGTTATGTCAACTTTTGGTTTACAGGAATTAGAAGGGTTGCATTGTGCTTTACAGCCTCAGCATCCCTGAATATAGAGAAAGGTTTGACACTGAGATCTTCAGACTTCCTGGAGTCTTTCGCTGGTGTAAGAGAGCAGAAACTGTGCCCAAAAAGCTTTTTACACTGCCTGTGGACTGCTGCCAGCTGAATGCTTGGTTTAATCTCCATGCCAGTATCTGCAAAGCATCCTGATTTCAAATGGCAGGAGAGGTGCTGAGAGAGGTGACTAATTAGAGATTATGAAAGAGAGATTAAAATCCTCTGGGCCTTTCTGGAGGGTGAGATGGCCAAGTGACATCTCCCCTCCTGTGAGAGGGCAGGCAGTTGAGACACACACCCTGCAGCTTTTGTACTAAGCCTAAAAGGAAGCAGTTTTAAGCTGCTCCTGGTTACTTGTCTGCAGGGACCTCTATATCCCCTGATTAGTACCACAATTTAAAAGGGATCAGGAATTTGCCCTCTTCCCCTGGCCTTGGTGCCCCAACACAAACTGCCCTTGAGATGATCATAGCAATTCACCCTGTGCCTTTTTCTTCCTATATATATATTTTTTTTTCCTTGCGAGTCTGATGCCAAATTATCTTAACCACTTTCAATTTTAAGTAATGAAAAGAGGAGAAATAGCAACTCTGTGGGAATATTTTAAGGGGATTCGCATCCAATATAAAGACAATAGCAGCAGACGCTGCTGTGTAAATTGTGGCCAAGAGGTAAAAGAGAGAGAAAGAAAAGAAAGATAAATTACAAAAAGGTTTTGCTACAGCAGAAGACAAAGAACCTCTTGCTAATCTCACACTGCTTTTACTCTGGTGCAATGAAAGGAGCGCTCCTGTGCGAAAGTTAAACCCCATAGGAATAATGTTTGCTACTATGCAAAACAAATACTGGTCTTCCGAGAAGAGAGAGCAAAACTAAAAGAGGGCAAGTAATAGCATTTCATGTTTCCAAGCTGTCAAGAATTGTCCTTTGATCAGTTTTATCAAAAGCTGCACTGATTGTCTTCAGCTGGGGCTGGTTTTGAAAATATTAACTCTCCAGGGTTCTGTTTTGTTTTCTTCTAAATCTAGAGGCAGTGTAATAAAAGGGTCATTGTAACTGGATGTAGATAACGTTTTACAGCCTGATCCTGTGAGATGCTGGCTTTTCTCAAGGTAATGCAGTTCAAGGGTTCTTAGCAGATTTCTCAAAGCTTAGGAAACGTGTTTTCAAAACGTTGATGAAATCCACCCCTTTGAAGGCATTGAAATGAAATGGCCAGATTGACTTGTATTCTACCTTTGCAAGTGTTCAGCTAAGAAAAAAGCCCCCTCTGATCAAGAGGAAAGGTCTGCTTGCATCCTCAATACACCTTTTTTACCCATCCCAGGAGGGCTAAAATAGAGCTACAGGTACAGACATGGGTGACAAAGAACTCCATGCCTTGTGTTCAAGGAGAGGTGAAATGGATTAATAATTTCAGCACAGAAAAAAACACACCGACACCAGAATACAATAAAGATTATGATGAAATTCTGAGTGTTTTTTGGGAGGGAAGAAAAAATTGGTGTTCACTTTATCATGATAAAAGAGGAAGGCGGTATCGAATAGAATTATCCAATGGTAGGAATTAAAAACCCCAAACAACAAAACAAATACAACAATAATAAAACCCCTTGTCACAAAAGCAGATTAATTAAACTCTGGAAGTCATTGCTGCAAAACAGAATTGTAAGATGGTTAAAAGAGTATCTAGGCAAATTCCTTCATGCTAGCACTCTAAACACAAATTGTAATTTCCTGCAGGTGGGAAAGTGTATTGGAGGAATATCTTTGTGTGCTTTTCTTATATGTCCACCAAAGCTGGAACTGTGAGTTAGATGCAGTTCTGACCCCATACAGCCACTTACATGTTCCTAGGAAGACAATGAACAGGTAATGTAGCTCGGAACTTATCTGGAACGCCTTTGCTAAAAGGTGCAGAGACAAGAATGATTTAAAAACCACTCATGGACATTGAAAGGTGGCACCATCAGCACTCCTTCCTCCCCACGCGAAAACATGTCAGTTTTGTACCATCAGATTTTTATGACTTTTCACCCTTCCCATTACAGTAGTTGCAGAAATGATTTGATTCAGAACTTCTTCCCTGGGAGGCTTGGGAGGCCCTGGCCCAGGGTGCCCAGAGAAGCTGTGGCTGCCCCTGGATCCCTGGCAGTGTCCAAGGCCAGGTTGGACACTGGGGCTTGGAGCAGCCTGGGGCAGTGGAAGGTGTCCCTGCCCATGGCAGGGGTGGGATGAAATGATCTTTAAAGTCTGATCCAACCCAAACCATTCTATGATTCTGTCTTGAGCATTTGTGCTGAATACTGACAATATTCTTAATCAGTTTTCCTTGAATGTCGTATTCTGGGAAAAAGAAATAATGGAGTAAGTAGCGGCAATAGCTTTAAAGGCTCATGAGAGATTCACGTTTCTTGGATTTTACTTCTAAGGAGGCTCTGTGAGTGTCTGCTCTGGCCACATCCGTGTTTGCAGTGAACTGCAGATGGGCTGGGCCTTTGCCTCATGAGAGTCCTGTAGCCACTGCAGTTTGAAGCAGAGGATAAAGACTGGCTTTGCTGCTGGACTGGTTCTGCAGCTGGATCATTGTAAGGCCTTGGGCAAGTTATGGCATGAGTCAGCTGAAAGTTTTGTTCCTGGATATTTAAATCCCTGTTTGTACTTCAATCCAATTTACAGCACTTCCTGCCCTTTGCCACATCCCGTGCATAGCAAAAATCTCAAGCACTGGATAAAAGTGCTGCCAGGTACGGACTTGCCAAGGATTGTGTGCACTAACCTTTCCTTGAATTCTTGGTATGGAACAAGGACCAAATCACTCAAGTTAGCCACAAGAGCTCTGTCTCTGTACCTCATGAAGCAACTGCCTGCAAAATCCATCTTCTCTGGTAATAGAACTTGTCTCATGGTCAAAACCGTAGCAGAACAAGCTCTTCCTAAGGCAAGAAGATCACGTTATAAATTCAAGGCCTCTTATCCATAAAGTAGAAATTCTCAGATGTTCTGTGAAATCAAAGTGGTCTGTGGCTTGTGTTTCATAGCTGAAGTAGATGAGTGAAGTTTATTCATCCTGTGTGGAGAGACCAGACAAAAACAGCCCCAAAGCAAATGAACTGGGATTTGACAGCCTCTGTCCAGACTGGGAAACAGATGTTCAACAGGATGTCAGGAGAGCAGGGATTGCTAATTTTACAGTTAGGAAGTGTTTTTGTTGAAATTCAGTGTGGAGACCATGTCAAGGTGCAGGCAGAAGGCTCACACCCTCATTTCCATGATTTACAGAGTGGCTTCAAAGCAAGCCCCTGTGTCACCATGGACAGAGGCTGCCCGATGGTCAGAGCTCCAGCACCCTCTAGGATGCAGTCACTACAAGGAGGAGCTCTTTAAAGGCATGTGGGTCTCTTAGTGAAGCTGATCAAGTGATTTTTTTTTTTATTTTAACTCGTTATTGTACCTCATCTACAAAGCAATGTGCTCACTGCTCGGATCAGAAAAGCTCTGCTGTGTGCAGAATGGTTGAAAGTGTGCTTGGCTGAGTGCTTGGGAGCTCACACTGGCAGCTGTGGTTGACTTAAGATGCACTGAAGTCCATTCTTACACAGTTTTCAGCGAAACCACACAGCACCGTGTGGAAACCGCCCCAGAATGCTCTTCACATGAGTGTGTGCTTGGATAAGGCTTGCATGTGGTCAGGAATAGGCTTTCTACCGTAAAATCTCCCATTTTTCTGTGCTCCTTTGCTAACAGGGAACACCTGGCTCAGGGAAGGCACGTGTGGCGTTACTGTGTGAAACCACACGTGCAGAGGGTTTGCATTGGGGAGGTAATTTTTGGTGAGTGTGTCCTGACACCTGCTCTGGGGACTGCTACAGCTGATGCCTGATGATTTTTGCCTTTTCTTTTTTTGTTATACCCTTTTATAGATTTTGTATACCCTTTTATATATTTTCTGTACCCTTTATATATTTCCTGTAGCCTTAGCCTACATGCTTGTAATTTCATAGCCTGATATTCCAGCTTAGTTTTGGGGTTCTGCAAGGCAGGAAGGCCAAACATCCACAGCAGGAGGCCAGAGAGCCCTATGCTATCAAAAACTCGGGATTTCAGCCTTGGTGGAAACCTTCTCTCTGGAACATATTTTGTAAACTGGGTTCTAGCCTCATCTAGGGAAGAAATTCTTTAGAGTAGGGGGACATTACTTCATTTATTAAACTTCTTATTGGGGGATCCCAGTCGGATATGCTAATTGGCAAGGCCTATAAAAATTGTATACACGTTATGGAGTGTGTGCATCTCGGCGTGTTGCACCTTTGAAGAGCTGTGCACCTGGGATCCCATTAAATACTGAAATAAAACCCTTTTACCCCTTTAACCATGTCTGCCCCCCAATTCTATGACTGAGGAAAGGCAACACAGCCATAGGACAGAAATCCATTGGTTTCTTCAGGGGTCTGGAGTCCTGCTCAGCACAAGGTAAATAAGGAGGGTCAATATGCGGTGCTGGCTGTGGTGTCTTCTCCTCTCTGCTTCCCGTGCCTGATGTTCCACGTTCTGAAGGGTCCCTCACCAAGACAGATTTCAGATCTTAATTTTCTGGGGGCTGCTCTGCTCCTGCAGGTTCTAATCTAAGCCACCCTTCTCCTTGCTCCCTGAATTCCCGTGAGACTGTCCCGCTTTTCTAAATGCTGCTGTCCTCTCTGCATGGCCGGTTAGGAATCCTCACCCCACGGGTGGTATGTAATGCTCCATAAGGGCCACCTCAGAGCTTTCATACATTTGCCACCTGACCAAAAGGCCTTTTCTGCCAGTCTGTTAACTCCTTACCTTGCACAGTGATGCTCTTCAGTGTTGAGATTAATACCTGCAGATTGCCAGCTCAATTTGAGATTTAGAAAAAACCAGTGGTTAAAAAATACTTTCCAGGCTCTAACAGGGTTGGTGACAAATGACACCAGCTCTGTCTTTGAAGGACACCACAGAAAACAGCTGTTTGTTTTAATAATGGCAATTGTGCCTCTAATAAGCATCTTGTTTAGTAATTTGTAGAGGTTGTGCACATACATTTCTATAAACAGGGATATTTGTTCAAGCTAAGCCTAATTAAAAAAGAAATGATGCAAGAGTTATTTGGAGGGCTGTAGGATAACAGTCTATCCTGATTCAGTACTTCCACTTGGTGGAACGAGACTTGCAATTACTCCTGAGGAAAAAGTCCTTAGAGAATTAGATGAGATTAGATGAGAATGATTAGGATGATGCTAATGACATATTGCCAATAGGAAATGGCTCATTTAAGTCCCATACAGAAATAGCCCAAACTGACAGAACTAGAATTTTTATAAAGCACAACCGTTGACAAAAAAATACGCCGATCTGCATTATTTAATGATCCTTTGCTTATTTTTAAAAGCCTAGAGGTTTTTCTTCACCTAAAACCTAACTGATTTTAGGAAATTTAGTCCTCATTTGAAGACCAGACAGTTAGTGTGAGTAACAGGACGTAATACAAATAACATTTCGGTTCACAAATATTTTGTTCTAATGATTTTTTTGGTGAATATTTTTCAGTATCTCAGCTCATGTGATGTTGTGCTCTTTTAACTGCACCTCTCTTTTTTCCTCAGGTCAGGGTTCATGCTCCCTTTGAAAGCTGCATCTTATTTTTTGGTTTCCCTTAATGTGCCTCCCTCAATGGGATATCTTTTCATTGGGCACCAGGAGCCAGAAAAAGTTGAGAAAAATTACCTCAAAGTTCTGAGATGATTTCATAATTTTTCTGTTCGTGTGCTTCCCTCTGGTGACGTCACTTCCACCTAACTCACTGTATCAAGGCCCCTCACAGAAATGTGCCTCAGGATGATTATCCTCATCCATCAATTAGCTTGCCACAACTCTGAGAGGCACCAGGGTGCAGACATGGCTCAAACACCTCTAAAGCTGCTAAAAGGTTTCTCCCAGTTGAGCATTTGCCTTCCTCTCTGCTTTCCACACATAAAATGTTGTGGGTTTGAAACCATAAAGAAGCACTTGTCTGTAATTGCTCTGTTCCACAACTCATCGCAGCAGTTTGGTGACTATTTGATCATCTTTTTCATTTCTACACAGTCTTCAGCTGAACTGCTAATTTCTAATTAGATTTCAGGGGTAAATATTTCCACACTCGCTGTTCACACTTGTGGAACAAACTTTGCAGGAACGTTCAGGTTTCCTGCTCGCCTGATCTCCCAGTTATGATTGCTGGATTAGCTCTCCCCAGCGCACTGTGCTTGGCAATTTTCTGAGGAACGAGAATTCAGCTGACGCAGTCTGATTCTACAACTGGCTGGGAGAGTCTCTCGGGCACAGTAACTGCCACTGCTTTCATCAGGATTTGATGTTGCTCCCTGTTTTCCAGAGATTCTCAAGAGTCATCCTTTATTTGTGCTGATACCGTATTAAAATAAGTATTGTGAGAGTTATAATTCAAAATGGTATGAAGTCAGTAATAAATAGTCCTAATTAGTAGACAGAAATAAATTACTTTAATCTAAACTCCATGAGCACAAGAAACAGATGGGCTTAAGTGCAAATAATTCTCTTTTTTATAACAAGATATTTTTCCCTTTATAGTATCTATCACTGCAATTCAATTTTTTTATTTGCCAAACATGTTTTTACTGAATCACCAGCTACTTGGGAATGCTGCTCAAATTCTCCTAAGGAAGATGTGGCTCTTGTTAATGAAATTAATCAATTTTAATTAATATCTCTGTACCCAGGAAGGGAAAACCTGAGTTTGTTTGCTTCCTTTATTCCTGTGGAGAACATGAATTCTGCATATGTAGGGAGGATTTAGCCTTTTTGAACCAAACAAAACTGTTATTAGTCAGATCTGCACTGTATTCCTAGCAGGCACTTGGTGCAGCATTTCCACATCTCATTCATAAATCAAACCTGTGCTCTGATTCACTTGGTCCCCAGCGTGTGGGGCTACCAAGAGTTTGCTGTGCAGCACCAAGCACTTGTGAGGTACTTGTAAAGCAGGTCAGATCCTCCTGCAGAGCACCAGAGCGACCCCGTGCAGAACTGAAATCTGCACTGTGGCTGCTGAAAGCCTCGTTTTTGTCTGGGAGCTGCTCTGGTGCAGCCGGGCTGCCCCAGGCTGTTGGTGTGCACACTGAACCCGGTGCACCTCGCCAATTCCTCCTGCACGCAGCCTGGCTGGGCTCTGCAAAGGCACCGAGCTGCTCCCTGGGCAAGGAGCTCCTTCCCAGAGCTCCATTCCGGCTGTGTGTGTCCTGACTCGCTGTGTGGAGCTCGATAATGCTCCCTCAGCCAGCCTGGGCAATCCTGGAACATGCAGAGCAGACCTAAATAAAGCCAGGACTTCTCCAGAGCAGTGCCCAGTGTCCCTGGGCTCTGCATTTTGTCCAGCGGTGCGCGATCACCCAGTCCAGCCACCGAGTCAAAAGCAAATGGAATTCTGCCATCAGTTTTTCATCCTTCAGGGCAATGAGTCTTGCTCCTCTCACTCAGGCTGTGAGAGCTGGACAGCATGGGGCTCTTTTGTATTCTGAGTTGTCACAAACAGCACTTAGTATTCACTAAAAAGCTATTGATCCCTCTCCCTCAAGTCCTAAACCTCCTTGTAAATCAGTACATCTCATTGAGTGAAGCACAGGCAAATAAAAAGGAACCCTGGATCCGGCAGTTTCTCTGAAAACTTCCCGGAGCCCTTCCCAGTGCTGCTCCCCACAGTCCCATCAGTGCCACAGCCACAGACAAGGCTCCCGCTGTGGTTGCTGCTGTTACCATGTGAAAGGTTCAATTTCGCCTCCTATTACATCCAAAACGAGATGGTATCACTCAGGGCTTGACTCTGTTTGAACTTCCATCTGGCTGGTGGACTTCAAAGGCCACAGAAAACTTTCATGGATTTGATCCCTTGTTCTGTGGGCACAGGGGAGACGAGGCTGATTGACGCAGCCGAGTTTGGGTTTGCAGGTGCCCTGACAGGCTTCTGAGATTTCTTGCCAAATGTAGCTGAGCTTCCAGCACAGCTTCTTCTGAAGTCTTTGCTGGCTGCAGGGGAAGCCTGAGGTCCTGCCTTCACGGATCCCTGAAGCCAGTGGGTATGGAACGTCCTTCACCCTCTTCTCATTCTCATCTGGGAAGGTTTTACCTTTCAGACAGCCTCAGATATGCTTCAGATGCTCTGAAAAACGAATCCTTCAGATAGTGGCTACCTCAGCTGCCTGATCCAACAGTCCTATATTCAGACTGTGTCCTAGGACAGCACCTTGGGACACTCCAGACTGGGCTGTTGGCTCTGGGAAGCTGATCCAAACACTGCTCAGCCAAGATGGAAGTTCCAGTCCTTACTGTTTGCCCCACCTGCAGGGGAGCACCCTGCTCCCAGACCAGATCAGAGCACTGGCAAAGGGCTTTTTGGATAAATGTGTGTTTGGTGTTACCTGAAATCTGTCCCTGTGGCCACTGTGACACCAGGGGACAACATGGAGTCATCCTTTACGCCTGAGGAGATTCCCCTATGAGCAGAAAAAGGCACATTTAAGTCATCTGACCCGCTCTCTCCTCCCCCATCTGTCTTCAGAGTGTTGAGACTCTGAACCTGCTTCAGCTGGGTGGTTGATATTAATACTCACCTGCTGATCAACCAGGCTGGCAGGAAAAAATCAAAGGGAATGTCAGAAAACAGTGGCATGATTCTGTTCCCTGCTGGAGAACTCATCTCCTCTCTTGTCAGAGCTACAGACTCGGTGTGGGTCGCAGCAAACTCACTCTCCTGACAGGTGTTACTTTCGGGATTAGATCGATATTAGTCTGTAGCCAGGAATTAACAGAACAACTGCCTGCCAGGAATGTATCTTAGAGGTGAATTCCTACCAGTGCAGGATGCTTCTGAATTTAATTCTGCTATTCAAGACACCATTTACTTTTTTAATACTTAAAGCCATATGCACTGCTCACGAGAAATCCTGCAGGTATAGAGAAAACAGAAGAATACGCGTTAGAGGATTAGAAATAATATGGATTGTGAAGTCTTATGTAAAACAGGAAATCGCATTTTTGAGATGTTTTGCAAAGAAATTTTGCACTTGGCAGGGTATTTAAGTTACCTGTCATTTACACCTTGAAGATCAGCAGAGAAAACCTAATAATGCTCCCACTCTTAGGAATGATCGTCTTTGTAAAGCAGCTATCTTTGCAGCTTTATACAAGGCAAAAAATGTCAGCCATGTCACCTGCAATAGCTTCTTTATGAATTGCAAGTGGCTTAATTTCAAAGGACCGAACTGAATAGCTTATTTTCTTTCTATTTCTAAAGCCTTTTCTGCTGCACTCTTAAAGAGAAAAAACAATGGCCAAATATTTTATGCTGTTCCACAGTGAGTGGTAGCTTAAAAAAATTTTAAACTTGAAAATGCTGGAAGGAAAAAAAAAAAGACCAGAGCAAATGGATATCACCATTAGGTGTCAGGGTATAGGGGCTCCTAGGAAAGGTAGGAACCACTGCACTCAGGATGCACAGCTGGAGGCAAAGATGGGCTCAGCTCTTTGTTTTTCCTGGATCAGTCTTTTCTAGTCTCTAATACGACCTTCCATTTTTAAAGATATTTTGCCGTCTGTCCTTGAAAATTTTTATTAACGGCCTAGTTAAGAAGGAAGAGGATTACTACTTATCTATATTATATTTATTCCAATTTCTGCTTTAAACATTGTTTTATGTAAATTTACCGTGGCATTTAATTCCTTTCATTTATACACTTGACTTATTACATTTTTACAAATACTTATTACAATTATTTTGAGCTATCAGTCTTGCATATTTCTGAGTCTTATTTATTATTTCTTTTTCATTCTCATTCCTTATAGAAGCTCACGTAAACCTGTGGAGGCCAGGACAGGTAGAGCTGAGCATGCAATGAGGTGCTGTGGTTTAAATGCCATTGAGCAGAATCTGGACTATTGGAGGAAGAATCAACCCAGGAAGGAAAAGGTGCTGAAATTTCCTCTTTCTCCTTTGAATACTCCGTGTGAGTGCGTGTTGGCCTTCCAGCAGGCTGCTCTGGTTGTTGGGAAGTCTGGCTGGAATAACACGTTGAGGGCTAATTTAGCTCACTGCTGAGCCCTGCTGCCCAGCAGAGCTGAATAGAAATATCTGCTGTCAGTCTGCACCTCTGAAAACAGCACTGGCACCTCACAATCCCAGCAAAAATGGTTATTTTCCCTGCAAGGTTAATGCAGTTGTATAGAGCAACCAGGAACCCAGAATCACTAAAACACAGAGGCTGAAACCTTCCACCAACATTTAGGCACCAACATCCCATCAAAGGTGGATTCCCTGGCAGGGTGCTCCTGGCTCTGTTGTGTTTGGAGGTGTTGCAACACAAAAATGCTGTTTCCCCTGTGTCTGGCAGGGGTTATGGCACCCTGTGGGTAAACCTTTGGAGTAGAGAAGCTGCAGCCACTCAGCAGACTCCTTCCAGTCAAAAAATGGATCCATTCACTGCATCCGAGAGACTGAGGCTTGACTCACCGAGGGAGCAGAATCCCAAGGCAGGGAAGCTGAGTGGAAATACATGTAGAAATATTTGAGCACTGAAAAGACGCTGAGAAACCCATGACAATAAATTATCTGTTCCACTTCAGTGGTGGAAACTGATTTCAGATATACCTAGAGAGGGAAACACGAATGAGAGAATTTCAGTTCCAAGTCTGTTAGGAATCAAACTTTCAGACTGACAGCACCTGTTTGATGGTTTTCAACGATTTTTTTGCCATCTGAATAACGCCATTTTTTAAGCAATTTAAAATTTTCTTTGCTGAAAGGAAACCTGGAGGACACAGATTCTCCATCACAGAAGCAAATACCTTGGCTGAAGATAGGCTGATCTGTTAGAAAAGAGCCATATCCAAAGGTAGCACAACAGCTGTACTGAGTGTTCTTCCAGCCTAATAGGGAATTGATATTTCAGCTCAGGGACAAAATACTGCATCACTTGTGTTTGAAGAAATGACTGCAGAACATTTGCTACAATTGATCATTTACTGCTCCCTTTCCTGGCTTTAACACTCAAAAGTCCTAATTCTTGAATGCTGCTCCCTGTGAACAGAATGCACCCGAGTGAGAGGCTGCCTCCAGAACTGGGCTTTGCCGGTGCATTTTGCACAACGCCCCTTCAGAGTGCACTTAACATTATGAATACAAGGAGCAGAAAGCGGGAAAATGCTTCTTGGTGCCAGTTCTATGGCCTAATCAGGGTTTAAATGTAAAGTTTATTCTCTGGGAGAAAAACAAATGCTGAATTCTTGTGGACAGGAAATCAAGCACCACAGGTTGAAATTATAATCTCTGTCTCTAATGCTCCACTTAGAGACTGTGGGGAAGGAATAGTGCATTTTCCTGCCACTACTCAGCCACTTTATCTTTGAATAGGAAGAAATTTTTTCTCTTACAAGCAATCAAGTATTTAGATTGCTCGTGAGTGTTTCCCCTGTTGATAGCAGGTGATCACGGAGGGCAAAGGTGAGCAAATGGATTTAAAACAATACTGCACAAGAAATGGTGCATGCACTGATATTACGTGCTCCGTTGCATCTTTGGTTATTCATTCTTTACACCAGTCCTCTGGGACAAAATCAATGAGACATTCCATGTTATGCTTCAAAGTCATCATAATTGTTTGTTTTGAAGCAACAATTCTTTTCCCTTTTGTCAACCGAGCAATTTGCTGAAGTACCCAATTTTTCAGCGTGACTCAGAAATAGAGCCAGAAGCTTTTCTCAAATAATTTAAGGGTGGGGGAAACCCACCTGAAAAAAAACCAAAACCCTGTGCTGATGTGCTGTGTTGTTTGTTGCATGGTATTCTCCCCAAAGGGGAATCATAATGGAAAAAAACCCACATAATCCCTGTAGCATGCACGTCAAAGAAACACGAGCCTTAACCATTATTTACATCTGTGTGACAACAAGGTGTGTTTGCATAATTAAAGTCCCTCAGAAGATGTGTACAGCAAGACATCCCACTGGCAATTAGCTGCTTCAGTGGTCAAGTTTCCACGTGCAAATTCTGTATGTTACTTCTTCAGCAAGGAGCAGCGCTGCTCTTGACCTTTTCTGCCTTCCCAAAGGATGTTGCTGTATTATTTTTGCACTGTATTACCTTTATCTGAGCACATGCTCTTAGTAAATGCCTGAGTCATAAGTTTAAAAATGACTAATTAGTCTGGTGTTTGTATCTGTGTGAACACCTCGAAGTGCTGGCAGGGACTGCAAAGGCAGTGGTTCCAGCCATTGTGCAAAGCTGGAAACGAGCTCTGGTGCTTCCCGTCAGATGTCAGGAATCTTTACATCCTGGATAGATGGGAATGGAAACACACAGCAGTGATGGCATTCCCTGTGCTCAAACGGGGAAGAAATGAGGCTTGAAGACCAGGCAAGGCTTTGTCCAGGCTGGCCCTAAAATCCTACACCGTGGAGCTTGGAAATGGCACCTCAGGTCTCAATCTCTGCAGTCTGTGAAGCTTAACTCAAGGCCTCCTCACTAATTAGGAGATTATTCGGGGATGCCTATAGCAGAAGACTATTAAAAAAAAAAAAAAGGAATTAAAAAAAAAGGCAGAAGTATATTGTTAACATCCCTCTGTCGTAGTAAGACCCTCTGGGGATGCTGCTTGGCTGCTTGTAAGCGTATTTAACATAAAGCAGAGATGATTGAAAAATGTAGCTTGTAGCTCCCTGGGGCAGTTTGCCGCTCTCAGGATGTAGGACAGGGAGGAGGCTGCTGCAGCCCTGCCCATGCTGGCCCTGCAGCCAGGGGAAGCCTCAGAGCGTGCACTCAGGATGTCATTGCATCATTGGATCCCCCAGCACTCGTGAAAGCCGCTTGTTTACAGCCCTCATGGAATTGCCTTGTGAGCTCTGGTATAAAATAGTTGTTTGCTCAGCTGTGATAGGGTGCATAAAGCCGCGTGAGTGCAGAGACAGGAGGCCAAATCCATGAGTGGCAATCCATCAGAGCTCCGTGGGCTCAGCCCATGGAGGAATTTTGCATGAATTGTGTAAAATAGGTAAGTATTTGACTAAAATTAGCCAAATCCTCCAGAGCCTAATGGAGCGCTTATGGGTTCTGGCAACTTAACCCAATGTTTAATTTGCACTAATCTAGCCAAGACCACAGAAGCATGAAATACACTCTACAGGGAGAGCACTGCTCTTTGAAGTTCGTGACTTAATTCCCATTGTCGCTGATGGGAGCAGGACTGGGCTTTATGTGGCATTTACTCCTGTTATTGTAGACTGAGATCTTTTTAAATATGAATTAATTTGGCCTGTGCTGAATTTACTAAAATCTTGTTAAATCGCAGACAAACCTGCAGCGCTGTCCTTGTGAGAGCCATGCAGATCTCATGGGCTGCGAGGAGTGCAGGTTTCACCTCTCAGGTGTGTGCAGATCTGTAACCAGCTCTGAGCAGGGGGAAAAGAAAAGGAAGGAAGCAGATGATCTCGAAGGTCCCTTCCATGCCCGACTATTCTATTCCATGAACACAGCTCTTTGTGCTGCAGCATAAAATCAACTGAATTATTGCTTCTTCTATGACTTCTTACACCCTTATCTTGACTTTTGACTCTCACCCTCTGGACTTGCAGATACTGTAAACTTCCATGGTGCTCATCAGATTCCCTTGGAGCACTTCCACACGAAAACAGACAGGATTCCCTTAAATCCTCTCAGGTGATCCATGTGTGACACAAACTGCATGGCATGCAGTGACCATTTAGCTGTGTTTGCCTATTCAGAGGCAGTTACTGTATCTCAAACCATTTTAAGAGATTAAGTAATTTACTGAAGTATTTTTGGGGTGATTAAGATGACAGGAGA
>VZRN01005172.1:41844-68292 GCA_013397935.1 Dasyornis broadbenti | reverse complement strand
CCGTTGTCATCCCGTGCGGTTCTCAACTCACTTTGGGATCTGGCAAAGCCAGAGGCCCCTAAGGAGCCCCTTTTCTCCTGCAGTTGGGTTGTGTGTGGTCAGCAGAGTGACCATGGGGTCTGGTGACCAGTGGGAATGACCAGCAGGTCAAATGAACTTTGAGGGCTTCCACTTGCGTTGATTTAAAAGCAAATGGACATTAAAAATGGGTGATGGGGTGGGAATTATCTCCAGCGAGGGACTGCTCTTTTCCCAGTCTTTTTTCCCTGCTAGTGAAAGCATTTCACAAACAACTGATGAAGTTTTTTTTTTTGCACCATCCCGTGCAGTAAGCAATAGATCATTGCTTTATTTCCCTCTTCAGCTGGAAAATCTCAGCCAGTCTTCAGCAAATCAGGAGGTGCAGGCAGTTAATGGGACATGTCATTGAAAAAGGAGGGAAAAATAAAATCTCCATGTGCGTGGAGAGTTAGGGAAAACCCCAAGAAGGGGATTGGTAGGACAGCTAGGAAAATCCCAGGTTTTTCAGGGATGGTTGCAGCAGTTGTCACTGGCTTGGCCCCAGAGCCGTGGGCAGCAGAATTCCATCTGCTGGGGGTGTCACCTCTGGGGTGTCACCTTGTTTGAGGAGCGATGCCCCACCCCAAACTCCCATCCTGGAGTTTGGCTGGATGGAGTTGCCCATCCCATGTCGGGGTGAAGGCTGGATGTTGCATTAGAATTGAAGTTGGTCTGGTTCGATCCTGCCTGCTCTTGGACTCAGTCCTTAATTTCTTCCGTGCGGTCTTCTCCTGGGAAGCTGTAAGGCAAACCAGCAGTTTGTTACAGGAACGCCTGGAACTCACCCAGGGATCATCTTCATCGCGCTGTGGGCTCCTGTGCCCCGCCAAAAGAGCCCTGGCCACCTCTTGCCCTTCCCTGGGGATGCGCTCGTGTCCCATCTCTGGGTGTTCCATCCCTGGGTGTTCTCCCAGCCCAGGGCACAGGGAGCTGCCGCTGTTTGGGAATAGAGGTCTCCAAGCTGGATGTTTGCCCACCCTTGGATGGAGACCACCAGAGCTCGTTTGTGTGGAGCAGTGAGCTGCCAGAGGCTCTCAGCCATCCCAGTTCCCACAATGCAGGAGTTCTCTTCAGAGGGATCCAGTTCCCTCTTCCCTCCCGTTCTTCCGTCTGCAAGCTCTGCCTTTAGGGTTTAAATCACAGAGCTGCAGGAAAGCCCAAATATCCGGCTCACCGCAGGGCAGGAGGCTTAGAGGGATGAGGTGAGCCCAGGAGAGGCATGGAAATTCAGCTCTTTTGGATTAAATCGGGGTGGTTTTCCCGGTTTTCTAAATAATACTTTTCCCTTCCACCTCCTGTCTAATTTCCAGCTCCCCCCCAGAAAAAGGGGAAAGAAGATTTGTGAGGAAAGCAAAATGGTTTTGCTTTTGGTTTCATTTCATTCCTTAAAAACTGGTTTGTTTTCTGAGTGGAAAAGCAGCTAAAATTAGCGTGGAAGTGGAAAATATTCTCCCTAGCTGTAGGGATGCTGCACGGCAAAATACTTCTGATGGGGAGTAATCCAATTGCTCCTCATTTGGCAACCCTTCGGGATCTGGAGAAGCAGAGAAGGCTCGGAGAAGATTTTTGGAGAAGGTTTGGAGAATGCAGAGAAGGTCAGGAAACCACCGCTGTCTGGCAGCTCCTGTGTTTTATAGGATGCCTGAAAGGAGGGGTGCAATATTAAATAACACTTACGTTAATACGTAATTTTAAAGAAAATGTTTAAAATAGGGGGGGAAAGAGGCATTTTGAGTCTGTGTCGGTGCTACTGCTGTTCTTGAGTGAGGCTGGTTTTCCAAAGAGGGAAATGAGGGGATGTGGGAGCGGGAGGGTGGTTCCTTACCCTGCTCTCGATGCTGCTTTGACCCCTCCCTGTTTCCCTGCTGGCACTGGGGACTCTCTGCCGTGCTCCTGGCTCGGTTTCGATCTTCAGCGACAGCAAAAGAAAACAAACTTTTGGATGCTTCGCTTCCACCTCAGCCCGAGGATGCTCCTTGGATCGGGGATAAGGGACGGATTTGCTCCGAACGCCCGCGTGCCGGAGCTCACAGAGGCTTTGGTGGGTGTTGCTCTAAGATTCCTATCTAAGGAGCCCTCGCAGGGGAGGGATGTGTGAAATGAGGGATCAGGAGCGTGTCTGGGCAGTGGATTTCAGCAGCAGGGCTGGGAGAGGAGCTCCTCTGGGAAGGCTGGGAACTGTTTGGAGACAGCAGGCTGCTGTCTGTCGCACCAACAGAGCGCGAAAGTTAGAAAAGCGCTCATGAAAATCCCCTCTCCAGCTCTCTGGGAGCCTCTTCAGGCACTGGAAGGGGCTCTGAGGTCTCTCCAGAGGTTTCTCTTCTCCAGGTGAACACCCCCAGCTCTCCCAGCAAAGCCCAGCCCTTAATTCCACGATGAATCACGGCCGGGAGTGTTTCTTTTCCAGGGAGAAACACTCAAGGACCGTTGGCAAAGCGACAGCCGGGGGATTGCCCACGGGATCTGGATAAGCTGCGAGGTGGGGCATCTCTTCCATGGGGAGCTCGGACCACATTCCTCCCCTTGGGAAGCGCAAGGCAGCAGCATGAAAGGGCTTGGGTGATTGTTTTTCAAGTGCAGGACAGCTGGGAAAGGTTAAGGAAGGTTGATCAGAAAGCTGGGGGGCTGCTCCCTCCTCATCCACTGCTCAATCTCCCTCCTCAAACCCAGCACGGCCTGATTTGCTTTTTGCCACAGAAAAATCAGAAAAATCCCGTTTCTGTGTAAACTGCAGGGAATCAGCTGTGCCAAGAGCATCCAGGGGGAGTTAAGCTGAGCGTGGTACAGCCTGCCAGAGGGTCTCTCCTTACAGAAGCCAGGCATGAATCATTTTGATGAACGTGTTTTACCCACCAGGCCCTACCATCCCGTGGTGTGGTTCATCTAGCGCTGAGGGTAGATAACTCAGCCGAGTTTCAGCTCCATCCAGCACAAAACTTGGCTCTCTCCCTCTTCCCCGCCAAGCTGTGGCAGGAACAGGGGTAAAACAACGGGATTGTCCATGCTGGCTGACCCATGATTGTAGAATAATGGATTCTGTGTTTAGGCACAACGTACTTCACGGCATTTCATGGTTTTCCTATCTTATTCCTTTAAAAAGTAATAACATCAGAGGATCAGAGCAAGGGATGGGGCTTGGAGCAGCCTGGGATAGCGGGAGGTGTCCCATGGCAGGAGGTGGCACGGGATGGGTTTTAAAGTCCCTTCCAACCCAAACCATTCCACGATGATTTTACACACAGAATAAAGTCACTCCTCTCAGCAGTGCTTGGGATTTATCGTGGGACAGGTGTTGGCTTTTGACTTCTCTGTCAGTATCCACCCAGCTTTACTATTAAAATATTAAACTGGATGAAAATACTGCTCCTTCTCGTAGTGGTTTTGTTTAAAAACAAGAACAGTGTGCAAAGTGGAATTTGTCACGGTAAAACATCGCAGGAAAAAAATGTAACCGAGGCTTTGAAACCTCAAAGAAGTTGTGGGATTGGTTTTGGCAGGAAATGAAAAAATTTCCTTTTCCTTGATATTCTTCTCTTTCCTTCTTAATTTTTTTTATTATTATTATTATTATTTTTCCTAAGACGATGTAATTTCCTGACTCACCCCGATCTGAGCCGTGTAATCAAAAGGAAGGGAAGACAAACTGGGATAGCTCCTTCCTGTGAGGAAATGATCCCCAATCTTTATTTGAATGCCCCGTTGCTTTGCGAGCCTTATCCTTCAGATACGACTGGAAGCATTCTTTGGCAAAGGTCCTTGTTGCAGGGATAGAGGCCAGGGATGGAGGGAAAAGAGGTGATGGGGTTCTGTAGGCAGAGGAAAGAAAGATCCAAAGTGGAGAAAAGGCTCCCAAGTGAATTTTCCTGTGTTTTGCCGCACATTCCTATGTGTTCCAAATAGGTTTATTTTTTGACATTATCCCCTGGTGTGTATATCTGGGTACCTCAAGCAATTAATTTTCTTATCTAATTAATATTAATCCTGGAATGGTTTGGGTTGGAAGGGACCTCAAAGCCCATCCAATTCCACCCCTGCCCTGGGCACGGACACCTTCCACTGTCCCAGGCTGCTCCAAGCCCTGTCCAGCCTGGCCTTGGACACTGCCAGGGATCCAGGGGCAGCCACAGCTTCTCTGGGCACCCTGTGTCAGGGCCTCCCCACCCTCCCAGGCAGGAATTTCTTCCCAATATTTCATCTAAATCTGCTCTCTTCCATTTTGGCTCTTCCCTTCCAGGCGAAACTCTGGGAGTAACTCAAACCCGCTCCTTTTCCAAACGGCAACGTTTTGCAGCTTGCAAACCAGCCTGGGACGTTGTGGAAGGGGAGCCAGGCAAGTGCAGGAAATTCCCCAAAACCAGATTTTCCAAAAGGATGCAAGGCTTTGTGCTTCAAGAAAGCTGTGGAAGACTGCCATGGTGCAGTTTGGTTGGGAATGGGGTTTCAGAAAGGCTCGTGACTGATGTGGGAGATGGTTCCAGACTCGACGCTGACAGATTTTGCCAGCGGGACCCACGATCCTTGGCTCCAACCAGGACTTGCAGCCACTCTGGAGGCGGGGAAAGGTTGGAAAAGCTGCCACTCGCAGCAGTTTCCCAGCCACATCTGAAGCACTGTCATGAAATGGCGCTGGTTTGGGTTCCCACATCAAAATGGGAGGCCACAGCTCCGGATTTGGGGCGTCTCAGCCAAACTGCAGCAGGGTTTTCGAGGGGGTGGGATTTGCAGCTCAGTTTTCAGCCCGCTCGTAATGGGAAAGCGGCTTTGCTTTTGGAGGATTCCCCAGGAGTTTCTCTGTCTTGCAAACGGCTGATTCCCAGATTTGTGCACAGCGCAGAGCACGGGGCTGGAAACCTGGTGTTTTTTCAGCTCTTAATTGTTCTCTCTGCGTGATCCAATTGCTTCTGCTTTTGGCTGGGTCAAATTTACTGCTGGAGGAAAGTGGGAAAAGTTGCGCGCTCTTTGAAAACGCAGGGAAAATTGCATATGAACAAAACTTTCTATCCTTGGAAGTGTCCAAGGCCGGGTTGGACAGGGCTTGGAGCAACCTGGGATAGTGGAAGGCGTCCCTGCCCATGGCAGGGGGTGGGATGGGATGAGCTTTGGGATCCCTCCCAGCCCGAAGGATTCCATGGCAGCTCAGCACAAGGACCTTTCAGCCAAACCCTGGCCCTCATTTTCATTTCCAGCCAAAGAAATTTCCCTCTGCTTTCAACAGTTATGGCCTGATCGAGGGAAAGGAAAATGCGGTCCTCACGGAACTTCTTAACAACGAGTCGTCTTTGTCATTTACTGGGTGTTTTGTGGTATAAAACCCCCCAAAAACTTGGGAAATGTTCCCTTTAATGCCCTTATGGAACCACGCTCCTGCCCCTGGAAAAAGCCAGCAGCAAATCACTCATGGAATTGATGATCTTTAGAGCGCTTTTCCAGCCTTAATGGTTCTGCGTTGTTCGCTTTAGAGTAGGAGTTGGCTTATTTAGGCAGGGGGTTCAGGATCAATAGGATCTGCTCATGATGCTGCAGAAATGCTGAATTTGGACTGAAATGATTTGACTTGTAAAACTTTTAAGAGAATGTTGAAAACCGTTCTGGGGCTTACTAGGGAAAAACAGAGGGTTTGAGCTTGTATTGGGATTTTTTTTTTTTTTTCCCCGTTGTTTCTGCAACAAATAACAGCTTTTAATGCAAACATTCAAGAGTCTGTGGTATTTATCACGGCCTTGCTGAGAGAGCATTTTCTGAAAAAGCAGGGGGGTAAGGTTGAATGATTTTTAGATCATTAAAAGTGTATTTAAATAATTTAAATGTATTTCAATCTTCCTTTCCGTGGGAGCGGAGCAGGACAGTTTTGCTGGCCAGAGAGCACCACCAGCTCTGCTTTTTGGGCACCAGGGAATGGCCTGGTGGATCTGCCTGGATGGCAAATTGTTTGCCTTGCCCATCACCGGGACCTGTGCTGCGTGTGCAGGTTATAAAATTGAAAAAAAAGTTCACATGAATATATCCATCAATTCACGTGAACGTATCCATCATTTTTTTCCAGCCTGGAGAAGAGAAGGCTTTGGGGTTTTCCAGGGCCTGAAGGGAACCCACAAGAAAGTTGGAGAGAGATCATTTCCAAGGGATGGAGAGACGGGACAAGCAGGAATGGCTTCCCACTGACACAGAGAAGGTTTAGATGGGATCTTGGGAAGGAATTGTTCCCTTTGAGGGTGGGGAGGCCCTGGCCCAGGGTGCCCAGAGCAGCTGTGGCTGCCCCTGGATCCCTGGCAGTGTCCAAGGCCGGGCTGGACAGGGCTTGGAGCAGCCTGGGATGGTGGAAGGTGTCCCTGCCCATGGCAGGGGGTGGGATGGGACGAGCTTTTAAGGTTCCTTCCAACCCAAACCATTCTGATTCTGCTCTCAGGACCTTCCCTGACAAGCTCAGGGATTTTTGGAATTCCTCTCTGCCCTGCAGCAGCACACAAGGAAGAGCATCCTTGCTCCACAATAAATCAGCGCTGCCCAGGGGTCTGCAGGCTTCAGAAACGAAAACACTGGAAGCTCTTTCTTGCCTAACAGGAATCCCTGCGTACGTTTCCACACACATCTATAGGGGATGTGTCCATATATCCACGATAAATCTGAGAAAGGAGCTTGCCTGGACCCACAGCACGCAGCTTTTCGCTGTCAGCAGCCTTTCCCCCGGGCTGGCTTCCACGTGGGGACCAGATGTGGCCATCCCAAAAGTTCTGCTCACTTCTCCACACTGCCTTTTAGGTTTTTTTGGTTGTTTTTTTCATTTTTCCCACCCCACTGAAGTACAGCACGAGTCACATGGGCCAGCCTTCCAGCAGAGGCTGAGCAGCGACCAGGAGCGATTGCTCAGAGCGCCATAAATAGCGAAAGAGCTGTTTCCAACAGCAAACAGGGAGATGGGAGTCAGGAATAAACTCTCCCACCGGTTTGTAGACATTCCAGTTGCTTGTTTTAATATCTTCGTGTGGCTTTTCCCCCCCCCCTCCGTCTCCTTCGCTCGTCTTGGTGGGAGGTGACACGGAGAACAATGAGCAAGGGGCCCACGCTGGTTATCTGAAGCAGAATGAAAAACAAGGGGGAAAAATGGGCTGGGATCCTTCAAAAGGAGAATTAGAGACCTCAGGCATTTTGGGAACCGCATATTCAGTTCTTTGAGGGGACCCTGAAGGATCCCATCCTCACGATGTTGGCAGAGGATGCAAGGATTTGGGGATGCACTGCCAGCTTGGAGCCTTTGGATGAACTTCCAAAGCTTTCATGAGCTGTCCCAGGCAGCCTCCCCTTCTTCTTGACAGCAACCAAAGCTGTCCAGAGAGTGGAATTCCTGTCTCATGGAATGAAATGTCCTGACGGTTTTCTATTTGCTTTTGTTCCAGATGAGGGAGAAAAGTCCAAGTTTTTTCACTGGGTGGAAGTTTTTGCGAAACAGGGTCAGAAATGCAGGAGTGGCCTGGCTGAAATGGAAAATTTAGTGTAAACGCCAGGTAAAAGTGATACAAATCACGGGCATCAGAATGGAAGGAAAGGGTGGAGTAATCAATATGAAAAATTAAGAAATTAATCTTTTGGGCCTCAGCTTAAAATTTTTGCTGTCCAACTCCTTCAAAACCAAAATTCTCCCGCAAACTCAAAAGAATTTGGGTGAATGGGAATTTCCTGTTGAAAAACTGCAGTGGGAGCTTCCGTGGTTTGCCCCAAACACAGGCTGCTCTCACATCTGTGCCCGTCATTATAACACAGAGCTCATAAGCACATCCAAACTTTGGGAGCCAGCTCCGAGTCTGGCCCTGATTTGAACTGACTTGATTTTGGATTAGAGACCTCCTGAGGTCCCTTTGGATTTTGGAGTCCGTGGAAAAGAGGAATTTTGCTAAGAGGTCAAGGCGGGGAGGAAGGAGGAGGGAGGAAAAGAGCAAGAGAGGAGAATTAAAATGGGTGGAGGAACATCCTTCTCAAAGCCATGCCTAGGAGGAAAAAAGCAGGAATAGCACTTGCACTTTCCCACCCTTTCCAGGCTGCAAATTTGAAATTCCTTCCATCTTTTCTTCCCATCATTTGGGTTGGAAGGGAACTTTAAAGCCATCTGGTGCAACCCCCAACGGAACGTCCTCCAGGCACCCTGCAGACCTCGGTTCCGTGGTGGAGGAGCGATTTTGGGAAGTCTTCGGGAAGGTGACGTCTTCGACTGTGGGGTGCACCCATTAATGGGGAAGGCACAGGCTAATTAAGCAACAGGCCATTAACTTTACCCCCTTTGCTTAATTGAGAGCGGAGGAAAAGGCAGCCGGAATTCCCACAGCAAATGGAGGAGCCACTGCATGAATCCAGACGGAGGAGCAGGCTCAGCACCCCACGGCAGAGGGAGCACTCGACAGATCGAGAGGATTGATCAGGTAAGAAGCATTTTGATCATCCAGGACCGATTTTCCCTGGAAAAATCAGTGGATCTGGAGCTGCACAAAGTCTCTCGGTGATTCTCGCCGGGCTGGCCTTCAGAGAATCGAGAGAGGTTTGGGTTGGAAGGGACCTCAGAGACCGTCTCATTCCATGGGGAGGGACACCTTCCACCAGACCAGGTTGCTCCAAGCTCCATCCAACCTGGGCTTGGTCTGAGGAGGAAATCAGAGCCCAAAGCCACCCAGCTTGCCGGGACAGAGGTGTGACTTCGGTTCTGACAGGCTGCGAAGCTGAGCGAGCGCTGCCTGCGAGCCCCGCGATGTTTGGTGTCACAATTCCAAGAGAGCCCGGCCCCGGCTCGGCCCCGCTTTCTTCCGAGCCAGCGGGAAGCGCTGACGAGGAGCCAGCACGGCTCTTGCAATCCCTTTCTCTCCCTAATTACTTCTGGCTGCCGTGGAGGCCCCGAGGAGTTCAAAGGGATGACGCTGGATCTGCGCGGGGCTGTCTCTCCCGATCTCCCGTCCCGGGTTCTCAGCCCGTGGTGGTCCACAAGGCTTCAGAGAGGGACTCGCAGAAAACATTAAAATATATTGCAAATCCACATTCCCACACAGACAAAGGCAAGGAAAATGGAGAGGAATCAAAGGGCTAAGTGAACAATGGAAATGAAGAATTTTTTTCCCCTCTTTTTTGGCTGTAAATGGAAAAGCATGTGTGCAAGATGGAGCTGGCTTCTCCAAAAGGAGAGACGGCATTTCTGCGGGAACCACTGTCAGGTTAGGTTTAGATGGGATATTGGGAGGGAATTCTTCCCTGTGAGGGGTGCCCAGAGAAGCTGTGGCTGCCCCTGGATCCCTGGAAGTGTCCAAGGTGAGGCTGGAGCAGCCTGGGAGAGTGGAAGGTGTCCCTGGCCATGGCAGGGGGTGGAACGGGCTGGACTTCAATGTCCCTCCAACCCAAATCATTTTGTGATGAAAGAATAGAAATTCTGGTCCAGGCTAAGCAGAAAAAGCACTTTTGGATCTTGGAGGAGGCCAGGAGAGTGATTCCAGCTCAGGTGGATGGGGGAAGGTAGGCTGGGAATTGACGCTCCCCATGTCCTATGGATGGACATCAAAACAGGGCTCTGAAACCAGAGCAGTGAATATTCCAGGTGCTTTTTCCTCTTTCCCAGAGCATTGCCCACCTTCCTGGGCCCTCCTGGGTTTGGAAAAGTTATATAATCAGAGGGTTTCTGTTTTAAAGGCTGTTGGAAACATTCCAGCATCCTAAAAGACAAGGAAAGATGGATTTTATCCATTTTATCCCACTAGGCACAATCAACCCATGGCTCTTCTGGGCGTTTTCCTTCAGTGGGGCCTCCCCAGAGCCTCCATCAGCCCCACTCCCAGGGGTTCATCCCATTTATTCAGCCCTTGGGACACCGTGGTGGCACTTTTCCCGCATCAAGGGGCCCTGAGTCACGGCGGGTTTTCCAGGCTTGATGCTTGGAAAGCACATCCCAGGGCTGGATTAACCCTGCCCAGTGCGGAGAGGCTTTACAAGGAATTTTATAATTAGTCAGTGAGCTGATGGGTCAGCTCAGGGTGGAGGCATCCTCACACAAATCGAAGCGATTTTGGCAAAACCGTTCTGGGCAGCAGGAACTTGGCTTTGCTTGCTCCACTCCTGATTTTCTCCCGTTTCAACCCCGAAGAAAAATGGTGATTTCCAAGCAGCTCTGCCCGTGCTCATTTGAACACAGGCTTTCAGGGACCTTCTGAGGCTGGCAATTGGGGTGGTGAACCCCCTTTACGGGCTGTCATCAACCGTGCTCCGCTCGGAGGCAGCAAAACTCATTCTGTGCAGAAAAGGCCGCAGCGCTCCCCTGTACCCACACAGGGAACCTTTAATGCTCTCCCATTTCCGGCTTCCCAGCGATAAAAACACATTATTGGGGGAAGAAAACAAAAGCCTTGGAGCGAGCTGCTGGTTTGAGCCGCGTTCAGGCTCCTGTGCTGGAGGTTTTATTTGCCTGCTGACGTCCTGTGGATGGCTGTAGAACAGGCACTTGGATTTTAGGAAGCCGGCCAGTGCTGGTGCACTTTCTGTTTTTTATTTAGCGGCGCATTAAAATGTTCCCCTTTGCCCCAGGTTTTATTAAGGAGAAATTAAAGAGAGCCTCGTTAAGCTGGGGGCATGAAAGGAGAACAGGCCGTCGTGCTGGGCCGGAGAAACAACCTCAGGATCAACGGCACAATTAGCCCAGTTCTCCAGGCCTGGTATAATTATGGCTATCCCAGCCTGCAAAGGGCGTGGGAGCTGCAGGAATTCCTCTCAGAGAAAACAGGGGAGAAATGAAGGCTGAGAGGGACTTCGGAGTTCATCAGAACTCGCAGCCGGAGGATGTCGGCCCACGCTGGGTTTGTTGGGTGATGGAGATCCCTGAGTGATCTCTCCCTCTTATTCCAACGTTTGCTTGTGAAATGGGGCACATTTTGCATCTCTAGCAAGCAAAAACACCAAAGACCACCGACATCCCAGCCAGCCCTCGTGGCTGGGAGTTGCCACTCCAGAAAAACCCCAAAAAAGGGGCTCTGCGGAGGAGGCCTCGGAGCACCAGAGGTTTTCCAAAGAGCTCACTGGCACACGGAATGATGTCCTGAGTGTTGAGTTCATGTTCCCCACTGCCTTGGCTTCTCCCATCTCTCCCACTGCTTTGCCTCAGCCCCTGGTGCAACAGTTATGGCTTTATGAGGGCTTGGTGGTGTTTTTCTCCACACTCAACCCGTGCTGGTGTCTCTCAGTGGCAGGAAAAGGCACAAATTAAGTCAAATTAAGTCAATACCGAGAGCACCATCTGGTGGGCGGAGGGGCTGGGGAATGTGGCCGTCAGGGCCAGGGATGGCCCTCTGAAAGCATCCCAGGAATGCACCTGGCTGGGGCCATCCAATGGCTGTGGTGATCCTGGTCTGCCTTCCCACAGCCACCTCCTGACAGCCTCGAGGAGAAAGTTGGAAAAAATGGCCAAACATCCCCAAATTCTTCCTGCTTTTGGATGGATGGAGCTTGATGTGCACCCCGGAGCGTGGAAAAAACTCCAAGTGGGCTGACTAAGCTCCTCCCATAAACATCCATCTGTTCTTTCTCTTTTCTTCGGCTGGATCACCCTTGTGGGTCCCTCCCAACTCAGGGTATTCCGTGATTCTTCGGCTAGGGATAAAATCCTAAAATCAGTTTTCTCGTGGCCATGGGTTCCACGGGCCTGCGAGTGTGTATTTATATCTATTTCTCTCATACAGATATAAATATATATCCATTTTCAGCTGGCTGATGTTCAATGGTCCCATCTGCAGCCTCTCTCTGTGCGAGAGGGATTTAGCAGTGCCTGTGTTCCCTGGGCCATCCACACTATCCCGGTTCCTCACAGATTTATCCAGAGCCCTGGGATATCCTACCAGCCCTGACCCAGACTCTCCACGTGCTGTGCTGAGCAGAACCTGGAGACGGTGACCTCCAAGAAGCAGATGAATCCCATGACATTTATGCACCATTTTTAACACCTCCATCTTTTCATCCACCCTTCAGCACAGCCCCAGAGCTATGTGTGTGCTTTGGGGTGGGAAATATCCTCCCAGGATGCCATTTGGTGTTTTCCAGGCAGCTGATCCTCCCTTTTTCCCGCAGGAAAAGAGGTCAAAGGTGCTCCTTGGAGCTGGAACTCCTTCCCTGTCCTGTTTGCTGCTGGCCGTGGATCTGTCCCTCCTTTAGTGCATCCAGCACAATGAGGAATAAACTACCCCAGGGCTTTCCATGCTGTTATCATATAAATTTTGATCCACCAAAGCATTTTCCGTACGTGACCTGTAAAGGAATGTCTTTCTATGTGGTCTGCTGTGCGCCCACAGGAGGTGAAGGAGAGGTTGGCAGAGGTTTGCCTGGAGATAGAAGTGAGATAAAAGTGATTAAAACCCACAAACTTGCTACATCTCAGCCGGCTGGCATCGCTGAGTGTGTGTTGTGACTCTTTGGGGCTGCGCAGAACGCGCCGGGGTGACGTTCCGTGAAAAGCTTACAGGGAATTTTATCGTCATTCCTTGTCGTGTTGAGATATTTCATGGAGTCATAATTCACGGGAATTATTTAATAACAGGGGCAGCTCGTGGTGTTTTATCCTCGGCATCAAGGCTGGGTTTTGATGCAATCAGCTAAGATGGAGCAGAAAGAGAAAAATTAGTGCCAAGGGAATTTGCAGCCGTGCCTCTCCGGGACGCATTTCCCTGGGTTCTCCGTGCTGCTCAGTTCCCAGGGCTTGCTGTTCCATCCTGCATTTGTGTCCTCCTCCCTGCTCACCCTCCACACTCTTCCCGAGGCTGAGGCTCTTGTGGGACCGGTTCCCATGTCTTCCCACAAGGAAAAAACCCGTAAAAAAAAAAAAAAAAAAATCAAAAAAAACCACGGCATTTTTCTCATCGTTCTCATAGCGCAGCAGGTGGAAACGTGCAGGCAGGGTGGAAAAAAATCCAGACGGGTGCACGCAGCTCTGCTGTCAGTGTCAAGGGCTCCCGAGGGCTCTGCTGCCAACAGCAAACGCTCCAGGAACACTTGTTAGCAGCATCCTCGGGCAGGTTTCCCAGCCTGGAGGTAGATGGGGCTTTCCCCTTTGGGCTGAGAGTCCTGGGCAGTGCCAGGAGTGCCTGGTGGAGTTTTCACTCCTCTTCCACCAGAGGAGCTGGTGGGGTCCCACCCCTTGTGCAGCCCACAGCTCCGTTTGCTGCTCCAGCTCAGCAAACTTCGCCTCGGAGGGGAACCAAGGGACTTCAGGAGGGCCAGGGGCAAGAGTTTACCTCTCCCTCTCTCCCCAGCCCCACGCCAGTGCCATGGGGCTGCTGTCACTGTCACTCTGTCCTCGATGGATGTGAGAAAGCTCCACGTCTGTGCTGCTCCCGGGCATTCCGGTGTGTGGGGCGCTGACCCCGCTGTGTTTTGGGATCGACGGGAGAACGCAGAGCTGTGCCGCGCACCTGGATCTCTGCCAACAGCTTGGCATCCTCAGGGATCGCAGAACGAGGCGGATCATGGAATATCCTGAGCTGGAGGAGGCCCACAAGGATCATCTGATCCAAGCGCTGGCCCTGCACAGACACCCCAACAATCCCACGCTGTGCATCCCTGGCAGCGCTGTGCAAACGCTCCCGGAGCTCTGGCAGCCTCGGGGCCGGGACCGTTCCTTGGGCCACACGTGGGAATCTCATCTCATATGGATGCTGTGGTTAAGCTTGCTGGGTGTCGATGCCACCCTGCTGCAGCTGAATCAGGCTTTGCCTTCTGGTGGGTGCCCAAGTGGTGCTTCTCCAGCAGCTTCTTGCCACCCTCCCTGAAGAGCCAGCACGGCTGTGCTGCGATTTAAGAAGCCAAAATCCTAAAAATCCCTCATGCAGATGAGTTTTCCCCTGCACTGTCTCCCTCCCCGCTTTTCCACGAGCTCTGAATCGCAGCACCTGCTTGCTTCAGCTGCTCTGATTAAAAGTGGAGAAGAAAACGATCAGTGAGGCTTGCTTTCTTCTCCCCAAACAATGCCCCAAACCTCCCCAAACTGGCACGTCCTGTACAAAAAACCCTCTGCATTAATAAGCCAGCCTTTGCACCCTCAGAAGTGTCTTTTGTGAGGGGTTCTCCCTGCATTTTAATAAGCCTGGCTTTTACAAAGACCCCCCCCCCCCAAAAAAAAAAAAAAAAAAAAAATAAAAAACAAAACAACAAAAAACAAAAAAACNAAACCCCCCCCCCCCAAAAAAAAAAAAAAAAAAAAAAAAGAGAAACAGACACATGCACAAAGACAAATTTCATTAGGCTCTAATCTCCTCTCTGACAAACACACTCCTGCAGATCTCCAAGCCCTTTCAGCCCAGCAAAGCTTTTTATTTTATGTATAACCTTGTTGCTGTTTTGTTCCCCACCAAAATAAAACTTGTTCCTGGTGCCGAACGCCGGGTCCCAGCACGGATAACATCGTTTTTCTCCCCCGCTTTCTCAGAGGTGTGAAGCTGTTAACGAGGTGTCCCACGCGGTGGAAAACCCAGCAAATCCTTTGATTAAAACCAGTCCAAGTGGCAGAGGCTGGATTATTTCTGCTTCGATGCCTTTGAGGGATTGTGGCTGGGGAGAGAGGAGGGGAAGATGAGGAACAGCTCGCACTGGGCGCAGCAGGTTTGCTTAATTTGGCAGAGCAGCTTAAGGGGACCTCAAGAAAAGGGAGAGGGGTGTCAAATGGCATCAGCGCTTGATATTGTATAAACAGAGGTGCTGGCAGGAGGATTTGCTCTGAAATCCAGCGTTTTTGATGGAAGGGAGCTTTCAGTGGAAGATCTTAGGTCAGCATTCTGGTGCTGCTCTCTGGTCAGGCAGAGGGAGAGCGGGGAGTTCATCCCCACATCCCAGGGAATGGCCCCTCCTCTCTCCTCACGGGATGAGAGGTGCAGCCAGGGCTGGGACAGACGCAGTGCCGGGGTGGGGATGCTGTGAATTCCACCGGGGCATTGCTCCCCAGGGCACTCGATGTCCCATCTCTGAGCTCGGGTCAGGGTTTGTTTTTCTCTTGTCATCCTCTGTTTCAGTTAGGACCCAAAATCCCGTGTTTTTCCAAAGAATTTTGGCTGCCTATTCATTTTTGGCGTACCTATATTCACATCAAGGAGTTAAGGAGGCTTTAGCTTTTCCTTGCTGTCTGCTTTGCATCTCCTTCCCTGCACAGTCTGAGCTCTTTAAATCTGCTTTATTCTCCCTTGGATCACTGGGAATATCCAGCCTCTACATCCCTACAGAAAATGCAAGGACGGGATGAGCACACTTGGACTATCAAGGTGCGGGACTGAGGCAAAACCAGCAGGAAAAATGGAAACTGCATCAGGAGCAAACCCCTCAGTCTGAATTACCTGTCGTGGCGCTATTGGAGTGTTCACATTTTTGGCTGGGAGCCCACTGGAGCATTCCTGGCCCAGCTGCTTTGGGATCCAGGCATTTTGGGGGGCTCCTCTGCTCGCAGGGTCCAGGGTGGGGTGAGAAGCCGGGTCGTGGCTGCCTGGGCGCTTAGGCTGGATGGGAGCTGCTGTGGCTTTGGGATGGTGAAGGCTGAAGGAAACGCCACCCTGGCACCCCAGAGCAGGCACAGGCCACGTTCCCTGCGGCACCTGCCAGCCTGAGGCCGTCCAGGGGATGGAGCCGGGAATGCAATAAACATCTGTCCAAAGGGGATGAAAACCAGCCCCGTTTCTCCTCACTTTTGGCTGCTGAGGCTCAAACACACTTAGCAAGCTTCCGAGCCTCAGCGGAGCCATGGAAGGTGCCAGCAGCTGCCTGCGCTCGCGTGTTCCCCCCTTCCTGCCACACATCAGGCTGACAAAAGCTTTCCAGGGAGCGGCAGCGGGCACGCAGGCGGAGCTGGCGGGCAGCGGCTCATCCGGCACTTGGGTGCGGCTCCGGGGTGCCTTTGGCTCCAGCCCCGGTGGCTCAGCTCCATGGGGAGATGGATGGCACGGAAAGGCCGGCACGCCAGGCCCTTCTGGAGCCCAAAAAGCAGCCCCCGGCCTGGGGAGGACAGGAAACATCTCAGCTGCAGCCCCCAAGAGGGCTTGGGTGGAAAATGGTTTTCACGCCCTGCAGAAATGTTGACGATGAGCCTCCAGTGCCTTCAGCCTGGAGGTTAAAGCACATCTGTAGCCCCCTGGGCAATTTGTGGCCCCTTAGATTGAGCCAGAGGAGGCTGCTGGTCACTCCCTGCTCTGATGGAGTTGCTCTCCTGATCAGAAGGACAGAAAGGCTCTATCCCACCCTGAATTCCTTTCGGCATTGATTTATTTCCATTTAAAAAAAAAAAATTAAAAGCCAGCCAGGACTGTGAGATTCCCCTGTCCTTGGGGGACAGGTTTGGGGCAGAATTGTGCGGTCCTGTGCCTCTTTGTGCCTCCCAAATGCTCCTGGGCATTCGGCAGAAGGGAAATACAACCGTGGCTCTGAAAGGTTTCCACGGGAAACTTTGTGGCTACCTGCACAGAGAAAAAACTGGGACAAAAATCTGGTAATTCCAAGTATTTTAGAGTGGGAATATTTGGAGGGAGGAGTTTCATGGGCACCGCAAATATTTGGTTGCCTCAGAGATTTCCTGCACATAATTTGTCTTCTTATTCCATATCCTGGCTTCGTTCTGGAGCTTGGTGCGTGCAGCCAGTTTTCTCTTCTGAGTCAGAAAGATGTAAAGGCAGTCATGTTCTCCAATATTTTTATGCCAGCTTAGAGGTGGGTTATTCACACCTGAAATGAATCAGGGGGTGCAATGAGCGAGATCTTAAAATTTTTCCACATTCTCCGAAGCAGAGACTCCTTCAAATGTGAGAACCAGCAAAAATCCTGGCTGCAGTCCCTCAGTGGAAAGCCTGAAGTGGAAAAAGAAAGCCCCAACCAAACAAGAGCTTCGGGTGAACAGCCAGGCGTGAGACTCGCAGAAGGATTTTAGTGTTTGAAAGCTCCTCTGCTTATTTCACCCAGTGACATCGTTTGGGGTGATGGGAGCTGTAAACGCTCAGCTGTTCGGGCCGTGGTGACACTGCTTGAAGTGTGGAAGGCAGCAAAGGCTGCCAAGGAGATCACAGGGAACGTGTCTGGGGACTTTTACCCACGGCTTCCATGCTCAAAATTCTCTGGGGCCGTCTTTAAAAAGAGGCAGGGAGCTGTAGGATCCCTTCTTCCCCTCCCTGCATCCCAGCAATGTTCTCTTCTTCCCATTGTACAGAACAAGAGCGAAATGCGGATTAAACATCAGAGGCATTTTGGGAGAAAGATCCCAGCCCCAAACATCTGTTCCTGGCTTTCCAGAAGGGATAGGTCAGGCTTAGCTGGAGTCCAAGTGCTTTTTGCATCCGGCAGCTCTGCACAAGCTCAGCCTTGAGCCAGGCAGATCATCCGTGCTCTTGGAATTAAACACACGCAGGAGCCCTGCCAGGATCCACGCACGGGGCTCGGAGCTTAAGGAAACGGCGGGTTCTGGACAAGACCCGGAAAAATTAACAAACAGACTCCTCCTCTGATGTTTGCCTTTATGTTGGAGGTGGAGGAATGTGGAAAAGTGGCACACTAGTTGCTACGAGGAGAAAGTAACCACCTGTCCCTCCCCAGCCTCCAGGGAAAGGATTCCCTGTTGGAGAGATTATTAAGGGATAAATTGGAGCAGCTCCAAGCCAGCAGCCCTTTTTTTCCCCATTAGCCAGGGCACAGCAGGGATGGGGTATCAGGGGCTCCATCCTGCCTCACCTGAGACGGAGGGCAAAGGGAGGGCCCACCAAAATGTGTGTGTGGAGAACTGGAGTGGGAACAGAGTTGAAAAAATAAATGAAAAAGGGTTCTCAGCTATACGGAAGGGAATGGTTTACTGGGAAATGGGCACTGGGTGGAAACTTCTCTCGCACTCATGCTGTCTGTAAAATGGTTTTTCGCAGCTCAGCTTTGGGAAAGTTTTGGGAGAGTCTATCCCGGCTTGGGTTTTTCTCCCGAGTCTTTTGCTGCAGGGATAACCAGCATCCCTCCCTCGCCCCTCCTCCAAGAAACTCGGTGGGAGGAAGAGGAACAAAAATTCCTTGGTCTGTGGAGACGCCACGGGGGTGCCACACCTTGGTGCCAGCCCCTTTTTGGGGAGAGCAAGGTCAGACAGGGGGATCCTGGACAAAGCACCATCCTCAGGTGGAGAAACGCCTTTATCTTTGGGTGAATTCTCCACTTTAAAGTCATTTGGGCTGTGACTCAGGATTTTCTGCATCTCTGCCTGACTGAGAGCTGCCCAGAAATCCTCTGTGAGGATGCACTTTCCTTTAGGCATGGCTGAGGTGACCCGGGAGCCACAAAACCAGTGGCCACCACCACGAGGTGCTGGTTTCCCTGGGAAATCTGGGCTTGTGCTGTGGTCCTTGGGAAACGTGACCTAAACTGGAAGAGGAATAAACTGGGAGAACAATAAAAGCCAGGGAATGGAGTGAAGGGTAAACAGAGCAAGGACCGTATGTAATGTTTCCCTGACTCTGGGGCTGAAAGACATCTAAATATAACAAATATTGAAAGATTTAATCCCGTCCAGTGTAAACAACAACAAAGCGCTGTGGGCTTTTTTTTTTTTTCCCCCTCTGCCTGGCAGAGAAGTAGGAAAAAATTCCTTTTTGATCCCACAGGCAAATTGAGGACAGGATGCTGTCCTGCCCCGAGTGGTGGCACGGCCCTTCTTAACCTTTCAGGCCGCTGCCTCGTCGAGCCCAGCCTCCCAGTGCACACTGGTCCATCTGGGATGGAACTGGGAATATCTGCAGCTGGGAATGCCTGAGAATCTGCAGGGCTGCTCTTCCCAGCTCGGCCTTGAAGGAGCACAAACCCAAGCCCACCCTGTGTCTTTCACAGCCCCTTCTGCGGCTGAGGCTCCAGGCAGAGCTTTCCCTGTTCAGGAGCACGGGGATGAGGAAATTGGAAGCGATAACATCTGGATGCTCGGAGCAGCTGCAGGATTTTTAGCTGCGCGTGGTTTGCCGTGAGAACTGGAGGGACCCTGCCCCAAACTGCGTCAGCGTGGAGTTGTAACGAGGTGGGGCTTTTTCGTTGCTTTTTAGGATAACGGGAGGTAGGGCAGGTACCGGGAAGCGCAGTTGAAAACATGGAGGGGATGGAGCCCTTCCAGAGCTGGCTGGAAATGTCAATTCCCCTGGACAAAGCCTGTCTTTGCATATCCTCACTGACCTCAGGGATTTTAGTAGGGATTTTTGTAGGGATTTTTGCCACTTGCTGGCAAAATGTCCCTCAGCCTTCATCCTCTTCCTCATCCGACCACCCCTGAGCTGTGGAGAAGGAGCTCCTTAGCTGGGATGGGAAATGGGGTGGAATAATGAGGTTTAACACCCAAAAATCTTTCTCTTTCAGCTCAAACATTTTGGCTTTTGCAGTTGCTTTCCTCCTCCAAGGCCAAGGGTATGTGAAAGAAGGAGCTCAGTGACCTGCTGTGGACCCAGCTGGGTGAAGAAATCCCTCAAACACGCAGGAATTCGAGGTCTTTCCGTGTCATCTATTTCTGACGTCCCGGAGCCGACGGTGGGAACGGCACCTTGACGCTTCTGGCATTTCTGGAGCGGGGAGGGAAGCCTTTAGGAGCAGATGAACTGCAAAATGCAGAACGCTGGGAGACTGAAAATGCCTTTTAAACTCCTGATTCCAGTGGGATGAATTCAGGATCGGATCAAACCTCCAGGTAAAGACTCAGCGGCCAAATGCAGGCTGGTCTTGGCTGTGCCATGCCCAGTTAGGCTGGAGATTTCAGGTCCTGCGTTTCAGCAGGTTTGGTGCTTAAAATAGACTTGGCTCCTTCGTAGGAGAGGAATTCCTGCCTGCAGGCCAAAGCTAGCAGCAAGATCCATGGTGGAAATCTTTCTGGAAAAGGGGAGGAGGTCGGTTTGCACCCCAAAAGTGCACATCCCTTAGGTCTGGGGCAGCGAGAGCTGCTGGTGACGGCTGGAGACAAGGGATTCGCACATTTTGGGGGGACAAAGGGGGCGTGGCAGAGGGGGAATTGTTCCACGGATGTGGCTGAGGAACCGAGGATAAACAGCGCTAACAAAGCAGAGAACAAACAGAGGATGTCAATCCGAGCTGGTTCCGATCAGCCTTTGCCAGCTTGGAGGCAGCTCCCTGCCGCGTGGCCGTGGTTTCCTGTTTATCCAGAGGGGAGAGGCGCAACAGAAGCTGCAGCACTCGGGGCCTGCAATTGATCTGATTTCTAGAGCTGGAATCAGCCCTCATTCCCGCCGGGGCAGGGGAGCTCCTGCTGCCTGCTGGGACTGACCTGATCCCAGCTCCAGCCACATCCTGTTGGGATCTGAAGTCACTCACTTCACCCGAACAAGGGGGAAAGCGTCACATGGGCGCAAGGAAAAAAGGCGAGGAGTTAATTCCCTGTGATTTCTGCTGCTCCTTGTTTGACAGCCGATGACAGGCGTCTCTGGAGTCAATCCTGGGAACATATGTAGCTGTTGGAGGGGAAATTCTGCCTTATCATCTGAAATGATTTATGCTCCCAGAGCTCCTTATCTCGTGCTGCCTGGTGGGACCCCTGTGCGCAAGCTGGGCTTCTGGAATTCACCTTCTTCCACACTTTTTGGTGCTCCTGATGGAAGAGACCCAGGTGGATCCAGGGAATCTACGCAGGGCTTCCAATTTCCCTGCTGAAAGGATGGGAAAATCCCACGTAGTTTTGGCAGGGGAGACACGAAAGAAAGAGAGAGGAGAGTCTTTGTGGGATTGTGGTGATGGGAGGGCCCTGCTGAGGTTGGCAAGGACCTTAAAGCCCATCCAGTTCCATGGGCAGGGACACCTTCCACTGTCCCAGGCTGCTCCAAGTCCTGTCCAACCCAGCCTTGGACACTTCCAGGGATCCAGGGGCAGCCACAGCTTCCCTGGGCACCCTCTGCTGTCTGGAAACAGGAGAAGGACACAGGTGATGAACCAAAAACGTTGTGGAAAAGGAGAGGTCACAAAAACTTGCTTTAAAAAAAAAAGAAGAAGGATTGTGTCTACAAGTCCTTTTCTTGGCAACAAGAGCTGCCCCAAGGTTTGGCAAAGCTTTCCTTGGAGCAATGGAGGGCAAAATTAAGAAAGATAAACCAGTTTTACTTAAGAAAATTAGTTATTTGGTGAGATCTGCAGTAATTTTAATTGTTTTTGCATGGCCCATCTTTGTTTACCTTTGTGTCAGTCTAGCAAGGAGTTTGACTCTATTTTAGCAGCATATAAGGAATTTCCTGTTTGCTCGTGTTTTAGGGAACTTGATGAGTATTCCCAATAAAGAAAACGGTCTGAAAGAGAAGGTTTGTCACAGGAATGAGAAGGGCTTCCCTTTTCCACGATGCCCTGAGATGATGCCACAGAGATGTGGACGGGGCTTGGCGCGAGGCGGGATAGGGGAAGGTGTCCCTGCCCGTGGGAGAAGGTGGAACGAGATGGATTTTAAGGTCCATCCCAACCCAGACTGGGACTCTGTGGTGGCCAGAGAGGAGCCCCAAGGCTGGGGCCTGAACAATGGATTAACTAAGATGTCCCAGGCACAAAAAGCCCTGGAAAAAGGAAGGAGGAAGGAGTTTCCCCCCACCTTGGAAAGAGATGACGTGGGAGCAAAAGACAGGCAGAAGTCACCTTTGCCAAGGAAGGCTTTAAAAAATTAAGGAGAGCTTGCAGGAAGAGGAAAGAAGAGCTGGAGGGATCCTCAGCTGCTTTGGGAGTCACGGATCCGCGCAGTCAGGTCAAAGCAAGTTCAGCAGTTAATGCCTGGACTCTCCCTGGAGCGGCTCCTTGTTCTGGAGCACGCATTGGCTGATGAGGATCGTTCCCGTTTGTTTTCTCTTCAGCACAATCGCGTCACTCCGAGGAAAACAACCGCACTGGTGCTGGGGTTAAGGCGTTGCTGGGGCCGGAGCTCCTGAGTCATCCCGATAATCCCTGAATCCCACGAGATGCGTGCGTCGCTTGGGATCCATCCCTGCTTCCCGGCCTCTCAGCCAGCGTCTGGGCTGTGTTTCACCCCACCACGAGCAGATGCAACGGTGAGGGCCAGCCTGAGATCCCAGGTGAAGCTCGGGCTCAGCACCCTCCCAGCCACAGGGAAGTTCAAAGTCCCCTTCCTTCGTTCGGAGCATGCTGTGTTAATTTGCCGAGTTTTATCTGTTTCTGCTACCCCTGGCAGCTGCGCTGGGTGTAAAACCCTCCCTGGATTCCCCGTAAAATGCTCTGCCAGCCTTGGACTGAGAAAGCAACAAAAGCAGAGGTCCATTTTTATGTAAATGTTTGGTTGGGGCATAATTGTCTCCCAAATCTGACTGAAGGCACTTAAATTGGTTTAAAGCCTTGCAGTTCCATGCCTTTGACAGATCCAACCACCAGCAGCTTGTTCTGGCATTCGTGGGCTCGTCACGTGAATTTTTACTCTCAAATTAAGCTGGTTTTTATCGCTTAACATCAGTTAATAGGCACTTAAGATGAAGTAATTTCCTTTTTATTTTCTTACTCGGTCTCTGCCGATCAATGCAGGATGAGATCACCTGAATTTTATTTGGGGGTGGGGTGGGGGGGGTTAAAGGGAAAATTGGCAACTTCCACCTAGGGCTCATTTTGGTTTTATTTCCCCCCTTCTCCTTTGAACAGGGTGGGACTTCTGCAGAACAATTAACATTCATTCGCTAAGTGCTTTTGCAAGCATGTTTACGAGAAATGCAAATACTCCAGGGCCGTGGTGGGCTTGTTTTGCACCTCAGTTTAGCCCCGGACCCGGTGGGTTTTGTGTTTACATTGAAGTCTCATGCTACAGCACTTGGAAGTCTGCGTGCCTGGAGCTGACCGTGTCAGCAAACCTCTCTGAGGTGGAGGGGCTAAAAGATGTGAGAGATCTTGGGCTGTCGTAGCACAGATTAAAAATTTAGGCTGCTCAGGCGTCTCCAGGTGTCCTGAAAGGGAATTTCGGAGCTTGGAAACCACCACCCATCCCATAAAGGGGGTCCCTGGTGTTCCCCCTGCCCCGAGATAACCCACGGAGGCTGACGCCTCCAGGACGGTGTTTTTTCACCTCAGACCGTCTGCTGGCAGAGCAGAGGCGACGGCAGGGCTGCTGATTTATGGAGTGGTGGCTGAGCTCCCAACCAGGAGCAGGAGAGAGGTTTTCCGTCGGAAACGGGACGGCTCCGAGGCGCGGGATCTGCCACGGGTGTTGGGTTTCTCCGGCCTGGTGAAAGTCACCCCCAGGTTTGGGGTTTTTCGTGCGATTTGTAGGCCCAGAAAGGCAGCAGGGCCTCTCTCCTTCTGTTGGGTTTCACAAGGAGTTGGCCAATCCATTCAGGGATGGAGGCAGGACAGGCAAATCCCCACCTTCTTCCCTCAGGAAATGAAGCTGCAAATGGAATTCCTTCTTCCCAACCGATTAAAGAGCCTCAAAGAACAAACCCGAGCAGCGGCTGCGGAAAAGATCGGCAAAGGACAGCGGGAAGGGACAAACCGAGCAGGACGGGACAAGCCAACCTGGATACCCGATCCCACATCAGTTCGGTCCCTTGAGGGCGCTCACTGGGGAAGTCTCTGCTTAATTACAGCCTAATTGCTGCTGTGGCTGCAGCTCTCACGCCTTTGGCAGGTGGCTTGAGAGTGGCTGGTGGAAGGCTGCTCCCAAACATGGGGAGGTTTTTTTAAGACATTGGGCTAAGCCAAAGGAAATGTGCCAGGTATGGCTGGAGCAGGGATGAGAAGAGGAAACCACCACCCTCAAGTTCCCCTCTTGTTCCCTCGAGCGCCAAGAATTCACTTCATGTGAACACGGGAATTGCGAGTCTTGGAAATAGTCCTGGGACAGCAGCAGCAAACAGAGAGAATTGAACCCTCATTCTCCTTTTATCCTTCAAACTTCATGAAAAAAGAGACTTCTTCTGCAGGGGGCAGAGGGGTAACACCGGGCTGGGTGAGGAATGACCTTTATGATACTAAAACCCAGTTGTTTGGAAATTAAACATTAGAAGACGAAGGAACTAGGATTTAAACTTCTTCCATCTGGAAGAAACGATAGCTGACAAGGATTTTGGTGGAGAACTGCTCCAGGAAATCAGTGTGGTCAGGGCAGGTGGGTGAAAGCTCCTTTGCTTCTTCTCCATCCCTGGAGGTGTCCAAGGAACGCCTGGAGGTGGCACTCGGTGCTCTGGGCTGGTGACAAGGCGGGGATTTGGCTCAGGTTGATGATCTTGGAGGTCTTTTCCAACCAAAAACGATTCTGTGACCACCCAAAGCACCACCCAGGACCGAGGATGCCGCACCTGCCACCTTCAAGGTGCCACCTTGGGCTCCAGACGTGGAGCATTAATAAAATCACCCTTGTTCAAGGTTACGGCGCGAGTTGATTGCTCCTGATTAGGGATTTGTATTCAGTTGTGACATCCTGCAATTTTTATTACCTTTATGGCAATAATTGCAAATAATAAAATGACAAACTATCGTAATTAAATTTTAATTAATTACAAATCCATTACTTTTAAGTTTATTCACGGTAAGGACAATGATACCGAAAACAATTCATTAAAAGCACTTGATATGTAAATTATGAAGCCAGGCATTAATCTCAGGCAGCTCATGTGTTCTCCACAGCAGCAGGGAATTTGTTTAAGGAAAGGCAGCTCTGGATGATTTTAGCTGCTTACTTGAGGGAGCAGGGAAATACCGGAAACTCTGGAGCTGAAATGGTTCCCAAAGTCAGGTTCTGCGTTCTTTAAAGGAAACGCGAAGCAAGCGAAGAGAGATCCCTGGCTGGCCCTGCTGCTGTGCATGGATAATCACTGTAACAGCTCGGGGAGACGTGGCAATCCCTCAGGGAGCTGGGCAGGAGGGCAATTCCCGACTCTGAGTCCAGGTATTTCATTCCCGACGAGTAACTCTGCGCAGGCAGAGCTCAGGGAGAGAGTCGTGGAACAGCGGGCAAGAAACTTTCCCTGGGTTTCGGCTATAAACACCCACCCACCTCCCCAAAGCCATGGAGTTCTGTCCTTTTCCTTCTCCATCAGGGCAGCAAACCTCTCATCCCAGCTCTCCACACTGGAATAATCCCATTTGTGATGGTCTGTTTGCCGTCAGCTTTCGCTGACTTAATTCAATTTACCAGGCCGTGCCGGACTCGGCTTCCCCCGGATAACCCGAGCGCAGATCCCTGCACATCCCACGGGAAAAACAGTCCATGTCGGGTACGGGATGTGGATCATTCTGGGTTGGAAAGCCTCGTCCTTGGCCCTTGACAAGCACTGAAAGTGCCTGGTGCAACAAAGGTCACGTTGGACGGGGCTTGGAGCAACCTGGGATAGTGGAAAGTGTGGCAGGGTTGGAATAGGATGAGCTTTAAGGACCTTCCCAGCCACGCCAGTCTGGGATTCTCTGGGATCTCCACAGCGGCGCCTTTTCCCGGGCACTGGGAATGAATCCCTGCTGTTTGACCACCTCCTTTTGGCAACCTGGGCCACTCTGGCCTGAAGGAGCTCGGCACCGAGCTTTTTAACTTTATTTTCCCCTCTACCACTACTTCACACCGGGAAGCACAGGATTCTATTTGCCCATTGCCAAAGCCAGCTGGCATTTTGCTGCAGCACCCTCTGTGCTCCCGATTTTCCGCGATCCGTGAGCGATCCCATCCAGCTCGGGAGCTTTCCTGTCCAAGGGGAAGGCACGAACGGCGCGGAGACGTGATCAGACAGAAAGGCACCTCCAGCTCGGCCACGGAGAGCCCAAAGCAGGGAGGCGCACCCAAGGTTAATGACATGTTGCTCCACCAGCTTCTATCTAATCTTGGAAAACGTCCTCCGCTGCGAAGAAAAATGGGAAAGTGATTATGTGACTTGAAATAAGGTCTTGCTCCACTGTCTAGACAGCTTTAAAAAACATCAAGCTGGGGTGTTCCTATTTATGAAAAATGCAGCTGCACTGCTGCCTTCCGCAGGCGAGGGAAGCGAGCGGTGCACTCGAGGTCATTTGGCTGCTCGCTGAGCCTGTCCATGGGAATTTATTCCTCTCTCCTTCTTGCTTTATTTGTTTTATTCCTTCTGCTTCCAACCTGCCGTCCCCAGCCCTCTGGGCTGCTGGGCCGCGTCCTTGGGGGCTGTTGGCAGCGGGACAGCCCGTCACACACGGATCCCTGCTTGGGCCTGCGAGCCAGGATGGCTGCTGGGTGCTAATCCAGCCTTTTTCCTTCCCAGATTATTGCTGCAGGGATGGCTGCCCGGAGCAAAACTGCAGACGGCCTCCAGATCTTAATTAGAGCCTCTTTTAACCTCCCTTTTAAACTGGAAGGGTTTCATTTGCCCTAAATGCAGCCTCAGCAATTCCCCTCTGCCTTTTTCTTCCCCCTCTCACACTGTGTGTAGGGTCGCATCTTTTTTCCTGGTGGGATCCAGGCAGGTGGAA